>VZRW01001679.1:317195-410049 GCA_013398125.1 Aegotheles bennettii
AGAAAGAAAGAAAGAAAGAAAGAAAGAAAGAAAGAAAGAAAGAAAGAAAGAAAGAAAGAAAGAAAGATACCAGGATGTAATGTGATACCTTCATACCACAAATCTAGTCCGGGTGCAATTTTCTCTCACCGTGAAACTTGGCAACTTTCAATACAGTATACTTTTAAAGTCAAAATGACTGGACATATTGCCGAATGAAGAGGATGCAAGAATGTACTGATACCTAAACCTCATGGTCTTCTGAATATTTTAGCAGAAAAATTGTCTGTTTTTCAAAGCAAAAGGAAATTAACACCTTTGCTAATAAATCGGCAGCATCAAAAAAAGAAGTGACTCCAAGATACTGATAGGTCCAAAGCCATTTAGGACTTTAGGAACTAGTATTATGGACTTAAAGGAGCCCTCTGACTCCCAGAAAAAAACCTGCAGCTCTTCAGGTTCCAGTGCTCTCTTGTCACAAGTACATATACTTGAGTTGATCTACACAGACAAAAAAAAATACACTGCTTGTGGAACCTTAAAGGGGAAGCACTCTTTTCAACTCTTTTCTACAACTAATAAAAATAATAAAATATGTACCTATGAACTGCTAAGTATAAGCAATGCCTTAGTTTTACTAGCAGCCTTTCATCCCAGAGAAATACAATTCCCTTGCTTCTACCTAACATGCAAACTGGGTTCAAATTAACAGAGAGAATCAGATTCATGAGAGTTTCAGCATGGTCAGTAGAACTTGGACTCAGAGAGGTGTATCATTTCTGTCACGCATAAACAGAAATCCTACTTTAGTCACTTTGGATTCAGTAACAAATTATTGCTAGGAAAGTGTCACTTGGGACATATGCAGTAATGACCTCTCCAGTACTCCACAATGCAGCCCATACTGGAACGCACTGAGGAAGAACTGGAACTCACTAGAACTTCTCTACAAGTTTATGCCTAAGCTACTGGAAACTACAGAATTCTATAACTACTAACATCAAAATTGAAATATAGTGAATGTTTATGCAAAAAAATTATATTTCTGAAGTAATATTTTTCCTGAGAGTTTACCAGTCATGTAGAAGGCAAAGTATGCGGAACAATTTAGACCCCTGGAGTTCTGGAGACCTCACCAGGAGTTAGATGCTTTATATACTTTAAGTACTTGCACAACTGCATAATCTTCCTTCAGAGATCTCGAATAAGAGTTTTAGAGGTTCTGAATTTTCCTTCAGATATGCCATAGTGTGTATAAAGGTGGAACATTGAGCTAGCACACAACCATTGTTGTGGTGAGATTCCCAGTTTCAGTCAGGAAATATTTCTGCTACTCGAAAAGTATACAATTTACAAGACCAGCTATTCTGGTGAGTTTTCACTGCCTCTGAAGCAGAAAACCAAAATCATTTCCTACCACTTCTTAAGTAAACACAGATCAACTATGTCTCCCAACTCCCATAGATCAGAAGAGGTTGTATCAGAGGTTCTCATTTTGACCACATTTTACAATAACATCATCCATTTTGGTTAGATTATAAATTACTCACATGGGTGAGCAATTATTTGTTCAAGTATTTCTTTGGACCTCAGTAGGAATAGTAGTATCAATCACTGTCCCACTGAGATGGAGATACAAATTTCACAACACTGAGAAAGACATGAACCTCTTTAGTACAATCCCAAACTAAAATGAATCCATCTCTAAAAGAAGAGTAAAATATCCCCAATGCCCCCCACAGATGACATTCTAAATGCATATGCATCAACGACTTCATGCTATTTTACACATTGAGAAATTCCCATGAAAAATGCAATAGAATGAGATATTTTTTTTCAAAATCAAGGAAGTGAAATACTGTTGAATTAGCATAAAGCTTCAAGGATGTATTGAATGTCTTCATTTTGCAGATGAAATTTATCTTTCACAAATATTCACAGCATTATTTTATAGTTCTTCACATATGTGCCATATGAGTGAAAATCCAGACTAATTCCAGTGATGTTTTGCCAGTAGTATAAGCAGGGCTCTCCCACAAACTTTCCCCCACAGCTTGCAATAAACCCTTTGAACTAGAGGTGTGTGGCCTGGAGATAGGAGTGTATGGGGAAATGGTAGAGGTTTTCATTTGTACCTCCAGTTATGCAGAAACACTTTCTCAAACCCTAACTTAAGTAGCAGGGCAAGGCTAGCTGGCAAACACACTGAAGACTTTGCTGGGTAGGTTTATTGCTTGGTTCCTGAGTACATACTGAGCCACACAGGAGCACTGTGTCATCGCATAGCACAAAGCTCTATAGCAGCCTGGAAATGATCACACTGGCTGCAAAATTTCTACACTGACCAGTGTTTACAGGACCCACTCAATTTCATCATCAGTACAGAGGAAATGGGGATTGGCAGACACTCTTAGACCAGATCTAGATTGCAGCAGGCCCTGTCAGCCCCAGGATCACAAAGCTGTGAAAATCAGCAGAACAACTCCAGCTTTTGTTCCAGGTGCAGCTAAGATGTAGCTCAGATGTCTGATGGTAACAACCTCAGTACTTTGGCAATACCCAGATATACTGAGGTTAAGCAAATACTTTTGGTACCCAGAACATTCAGTTTACATAGTTTTAATAAAAGGTTGGGGAGATTTAAAATTCATCACAAGAAAGAATTAGATGGACCTTTACAAAGACATTTATCTACTACACCATGCAAACTCAGCCATTTCAAGACACTAAAATTTCCTTTCCCCTCCCCTCTGCTTTTATTGCAACCAAGGGAACTTGTCTGTGACAGAGGTGATGTAGTATTCAGAGGATAAGAGACCGAGGGCAGGAGTTAAAACAATCAAAGTATTCCCAGGATGCTCCTCCAGCATATCCCAATTAATTTCCTAATGTGAGTGACTCTCAGAGGACAGTGAACAATAAGTTCAAGACAGTGCTGATTTCTGTTCCAATAAAATGATATGAGCTATAAATGTCCCTCACATTTCTGTGGGCGGATGAGATTGAAGAGCATCTCACTGTCACTGTGCAGCAGCTGAGATAAAATTTGGGTGTGTTTAGATGTGAAGTCTGTACATGTATGATCTATTCCTCTAGTTATTGCACCATGGAGTTGAGTTACAGAGTTTAATGCATACGCGTAACTCCCCCGAGAACCCTGTAACTAAAACAATAGTTGTTGTTTTTAATGTTTGTTTGGGAATGCACTAAATCCAGGGCTCAGATACTCAGAAAAAAATTAATTTTTCATCTGGCTATCTATAAGTCAGACATAGGAAGTGGCACATTTAACCATTTTGAGTTAAGCTTTGAAGGGTGTTCTTATTTTTATTTTTAGGTAATTTTTTAAAGGATCAACTAAATGAAATAAAGCCAAACTAATTATTTTCAAATTTTCCATAAAATTGTATCTTTGTGTCACATCCGAGCATGTGAAGTTTCAGAGCAAACGGAAATATGTCAGGAAGTTAAAGGAACAGAGAGCAGGGATTTGCACAGTGTTGCTCTCCAGCAGTAGGGCAATGAAAATGAGTTTTGCAGAATTCTATAGCTGCACATATGATTGTGTTATTAAGTGTTATTGAGTGAGATCTTTAGATGCACTTGTGTGAAATCTGTTTGGTAATTACTCAGATCAAAATTTTTAAACAAAGGTGACAGAGAATAATAATCAAGAGCTACTTTAGCTTCTGATTTCTGCATGTAGGCAGCCCCACAAGTGAGAAAGAGGTATATTTGCCCATTCAGGATGAGTCTTTGAGAAGCTTGTGCTGAAAAGGCACAAGCAGCAAAGTTTCATGACCCCACTAGTACCATGTAAATCTGGACAAACAAAGAAAACTGCAGAACTGTAGAATAGCCATTATTTCTGGTCCTTTCAACAGTGAATATCAAAAAGCAAGATAAAGTCTTGAGAAGATTGAATAACATGAAAGAAGAATGAATGTTGGATCAAGGAGAAAAAAGAATGCAGTTTAAAAAGATGCTGCAGTTTCTCACAAGGGATTGACATCAAACTCTTGTGTTAGATAAGAGGTGGGAACGTGATTTGATTATGTTGTTTATAATTCCTAATATAACCAATAAGCATCCCATTATGCAAGGTAATCAGCATCTGAAGACAGCATAAAATCCATACAGGAAAATGCACCATTCCTGAAGAACCCACAAGCTTTTGAGAAAAAAGAAATGAGGAAATGAAGAGAGAAATCAAAACCAAAGTGATCCTGGCTGCGCTGCAAGCACATGGTGCACTTAGGCAAATCCTCCTTTAAAAAAAAAACAACCAGACAGATGATTCAAAAGTTGCTCTATTTATACAGTAAAAAGGAGTAACATGGTTTGGAGGATCTAGGAGAAGACATGAAGATGACTTGGGAAAAATGAGAAATTTGTGTAGTGAGGAATAGTATGTGTATATAGTATAGAGGCTGGAGAGTCAGGGCAGCTGGGGGGCAGGTTGAAACAGGACATACACAGCAAGATGATTTTGTTGGCACAAGTCTTTGTGTCTTCAGTGGCTGGACAGTCCTCATAATACATCTCCACCACAGCTTGCCAGAAAGATTGGAACTGAGGATCAGTTTACCAATTTCTCAAGACTCTGTAAACAAATGCCCTTGGGTACTGCAAAGGTAGATCACCTGTGACAGTCACCAAGAACCAGATTTGAAGTATAGCCAGGCAATACTTGTTAGAACAGAGATGCAAACATGAAAAGACTCTACATGAAAAGACAGAAAACCCCTAGAATCCAGTTGTCAAGGATGAATAATTATTTATATCAGGTGGTTTTTAAGGCTATCTTTCCAATTGATGCTTTTTCCTTTGAAGAATTTCATTTCTTGGAGAAGTAAGGAAGGGTGTCAGCAGAATTGCTACCTTGGACTTTGGGGGGGCAGAGTTTGTCTTGTTTAGAAGACTGGTTGACAGACTCCCTTGGGAGGCAGTTATGAATGGCAAAGGAGTATGAGAAGGCTGGATGCTCTTTAAGAAGGAAATCTTAAAGGAGCAAGAGCAGGTTGTACCTATGTGCCAAAAGATGAACCAAGAAGAGGAAGACTGGCTTGGCTGTACAGAGATTTGGTTGGAACTCAGGAAAAAAAGGAGTTTATGGCCTTTGGAAGAAGAAGCAGGCAAATTAGGGGGACTACAAAGATGTCATTAGGCTATGCAGGGAAAATTAGAAGAGCCAAAGCCCAACTAGAGCTTAATCTGGCTACTTCCTTAGAAGATAATAAATTCTTTTCTACAAATGTATTAGCAACAAAAGGAGAATGCCCATCCTTTGTTGGATGAGGAGGAAAACATAGTAACAAAGGATGAGGAAAGGCTGAGGTATTTAATGCCTTCTTTGCCTCAGTCTTTCATAGTAAGACCAGTTGTTCTCCAGGTACCTGGCCCCCTGAGCTGGAAGACAGGGACAGAGAACAGAATGGAGCCCCTATAATCCAAGGGAAAATAGTTGGCAACCTGCTGTACCACTCAGATACATACAAGTCTATGGGGCAGGATGGGATCCACCCAAAGGTACTGAGGGAGCTAGCAGAAGTGCTCACCAAGCCATCTTCCATCATCTATCAGCAGTCTTGGTTAACTCAGGAGGTCCCAGTTGACTGGAGGTTAGTAAATATGACACCCATCTACAAGAAGAGACGGAAGATCTGGGGAACACAGGCCTATCGGTCTGACCTTGGTCTTGGGGAAGGTTATGGAACACATAATCTTGAAAGCCATCACACGGCACATACAGGACAAGGCAATGAGGCCCAGTCAGCATGGGTTCATGAAAAGCCAGTCCTGCTAGACTAACCTGATCTTTTTTTATGACAAGGTGACCCACTTAGTGGAAGAGGGAAAAGCTGTGGATGTTGTCTTCCTAGATTTTAGTAAAGCTTTTCACACAGTTTCCCACAGCACTCTCCTGGAGAAATTAGCTTCTCATGGCTTGGACTTGTGTACACTTTGCTGGGTAAAAAACTGGCTGGATGGCTGAGCCCAAAGAGTTGTGGTGAATGGAGTTAAATCCAGTTGGATGCCAGTCACAAATGGTGTTCCCCAGGGCTTGGTACTGTGGAAAGTTCTTTTTGATATCTTTATCATTGATTTGGATGAGGGGACTGAGTGCATCCTCAGTAAGTTTGAAGATGACACCAAATTGGGATGGAGTATTGATCTGCCTGAGGGTAGGAAGGCTCTGCAGAGGGATCTGGACAGGCTGGATCAATGAGCCAAGGACAATTCTATGAGGTTCAACAGACCTCTGTGTCAGATTCTGCTCTTTGGTCACAACAACACCAGGCACTGATACAGGCTCAGGGTAGAGTGGCTGGAAAGCTGGCTGGCAGAAATGGATGTGGGGGTGCTGTTCAACAGCCGGCTGAATATAAGCCAGCAGTAAGCCCAGGTGGCCAAGAAGGTCAACAGCATCCTGGCTTGTATCATAAATAGTATGGCCAGCAGGACTAGTAAGTGATTGTCCCCCTGTACTCAACACTGGTGAGGCTGCAACTCAAGTTCTGTGTTCAGTTTTGAGCCCCTTACTACAGGAAAGATGTTGAGGTGCTGGACTGAGTCCAAAGAAGGTCAATGAAGCTGGTGAAGGGCCTGGAGCACAAGTCTTACAAGGGGTGTCTGAGGGATCTGGGGTTGTCTAGCCTGGAGAAAAGGAGGCTGAGGGGAGACCTAATCACTCTCTACAACTGCCTGAAAGGAGGATGGAGTGAGGTG
This sequence comes from Aegotheles bennettii, assembly GCA_013398125.1. Taxonomy (NCBI): domain Eukaryota; kingdom Metazoa; phylum Chordata; class Aves; order Caprimulgiformes; family Aegothelidae; genus Aegotheles; species Aegotheles bennettii. The sequence goes on from VZRW01001679.1 coordinate 323,904, forward strand.
GCTGTTGGTCTCTTCTCCCAAGTAACAAACGATAGGGTGACAGGAAATGGCCTCAAGTTGTGCCAGAAGAGGTTTAGATTGGATATCAGGAAAATTTCTTTACTGAAAGTGCTGTCAAACACCGACACAGGCTGCCTAGGGAGTTGAGTCAGCATCCCTGGAGGTGTTTAAAAGACATGTAGATGCTGTATTTAGGGATGTGGTTCAGTGGTGCACTTGGTAGTGTGCTGGGTTAACTGTTGGACTTGATGATCTTAAAGGTCTTTTCCAACTAAAATGATTCTTTGATTCTACTATATAAAAGGGTACAGGGAGGAAGCTAGACAAAAATGCTATTAGGTTGAGTAGCTGGAGCACTTGTGTCTAGAGAAAAGGAAGAGCAGCGGCTGACACTCTTGTGTCCTTGCCTGTAATTTTGTTTGCTGCTTTTTGCAAGGAGCAACGATGGTCCAGGCTTTTCTTCAGTCATATTCCTACAGCCTGTTCACATAAGGAGACACCTCCTGATATTCACAGGTACAGGGTACAAAAAGGACGCAGAGGGAGAACAAAAGGAATTAATCTCTCATCCTGTTCCACAGATTTACGGTATAGTCATTCTTCCTTGGCACACTTAGACCTCCTGGATTATGCGGGAATTTCAGTTGTGTTTGGGATTTATTGATTTCTCAAACAGAAGAAAACAACAGCCAAAACCAGGAAAGATTAAAAAAAAAGGAAAAACCCACCCCATTAATTAAGAATAATTTATTAAAAGTGAAAAGCAACATAAAAGATAGCTACAAAAGGGTGTTTTTAAATTGATTTGGTACTTTTATGCAGCCTAGTTAAGTGCATTTTGAAGTAAGTGATGGAAACTGATGTTGAATAAAAGGCGAAAATCATGGACCCACTGAAGTCAAAGGGACTTTTGTCACTGACTTCAATAGGGCCAGTATTTCACCCTAAGGGCTTATCACCAAGGTCAAAGACAGAGAGTAATAAAATAACTGCATGGATTTTTTTTCAATAAGTTCAGAAAAACAGAACTGAAGAAAAGAAGTCTTAAAGGAACTTTTGGTTAAGGCTCTCAAGCCCTGCAGCCTTTTAGGGTCAAATCCTGTGGCAACAGTAAAAGAATTATGGTATGTGACACATCTGAGTGAACTGTGGCATATTTACATCTGTTAAACTTGTGAATTCCAGCCCCACAGAACACACATTTCAATTCAAAAAAGCTTAGTTTTCCATAATTCAAATATTGCTTCGTTTACATAGCTGTTTTGATATTCTTGTGTGCACATACTGAAAAAGAAATCACAAAGGTTTAGAAGACCAGCAAGTCACATCTGTCTCAGCTGTGCAGCAGTTTCTCCAGAAACATTGGAGGAAAAAGCAAGCATGTGTCCCAGCGACCCCAAACAATGCAGGGCCATCATCTGGAGTTTAACTCCATAACTCCTCAGCCAGCACTGACCGTGGATAAGTCAAAATGAAGACACTGAATGCTGGTTCACAGTCATGGAAATATTTGGGGTGCTAGAGTCATAAAGGATGGCTGTTGATTATAAACTCAGTCTATCATCTACTTAGTAGCATTTTTTGAGGGAAAAAGACAGCAAATGGGAGTAAGGTTTTGTCATCTTCTGCAAAGGAAATAAAATGCGTTGGGTTTTATGGTGAATGAAATATAAAAGTTTTCTGGAAAATAATCCAGAAATCCTGAGATTTCAATAAGGAAGAAAACTCTTTTGATCTGAGTCATCATATAACTTAGCAGAGAGATACTGCCATGTTACAGACATACAGAGAACAGTTCCAGATTTTGAGGGATAAATTATCATTTACAATAATCCCTTCTGCCTCTCCATATTGATAAAGTTGATTGCATCACTTGTACTGTGCCCTCAGCAAAAATACAGAGAGTCACCAGAAGAGTCTGTTACTCACTCTGACTCTCATTCGCTCCAAAGAGGCACAAGGCAAGGGGAAAAATAATGCAGCTGCTGAAAAAGGAGACAGAAAAGACTGATCTATCTTTCTGCCATAGGAGGACTGTTCATCACAGTGTGTAGACTGTGCAAAAGTAGACACTGGAAAATAGAACAAGGGCCCTATGAAGACAGAGATATCCTGGGGAACAAAATAAAAAACATATTGATAGAAAAAGGATGACCTAGCAGAGGAGATGAGCTGACTGTAAGAGATTACCAAGGAAACAGGTAGCAGAACAGAGATAATAGGAGACACTAGGAAGTCAGACAAGAAGCCTGGATGGCAGAGAGTGAAGGTATGTTTATCTATACATCTGTCACATCTGCTAACAACAGCACGTATAGACACAGACATGCCAGAACTTCTTGTGCAACACATGTATGTTTGGAGTCCCCCTTTGTCAGGATTCATATGCATCCAGCAAACCTACGGACAGGCCTCTGAAAAGCTGACTGGTACTCAAATTGTGTCTGGTTGCCTGTGTATGTGAGGCAGATGAGGTAGAACACAACAGCCATGCATGTTCTGCATGCACAACATGCAGAAACACAAGGCTAATTCTGATTTAATTAAGTGTACAAACAGGTCTAGGGAGACGGGCCGAGCCCTACAGATAGACACATGACTTTCTTGAGAATGCAGACAAGCAGAGGAAAACCAAATGAGCTGGTTTCAGGATGACAAGATAGTATTGTGACTGAAAAGAAGTATTTCTCTGGGAAGGAGAGGATGAAAGTATGTTTGTTTTCAAACAGTTATTCAGTTTTAAAAATTGAAGCCACCACAGATTGTTGACAGAAGGGTGGTGGAGAAGAAATGATGAAGAAAAATGGGATGAAATTGTCACATTCTTGCACCAAGAGTTGTAGTGAGGGAATTGAGGAATAATTTGACAAGAAGTCTCTGTTTGGACTGGATCGGGCTCTGCTTTCATGAATCAAAAATAATAAATACAGTATTTATAACACTATAAAAGCCCCATTAAAAATGTCAAGTAGCAGCAAGTTTTTGGAAGGTGGGAAAAAAAAATCATACCACATTTATACTGAGAAAGTTTTAAGCCTTCAGCATGTCAGGTATTTTGGGAATGATTTACCACCCTTTTCTCAAAATAAACTGTAAACTCAATGAGATGTAGACAGAAAACAGGCCTCCTTAGTGAACTTTGACACAAGAATAATGAAACAATCCATAATCCACATTTGATTTGTTTGGGATTAATTTTTTTCTCTCTATTTAAATTACTTACAAAAAAAAAAAAAAAAGGTTCTTTCTAGGGAAATGGATGAAAGGGGCTCATTTTAAAAAAAATATTTCATAATCCTTTAAACATTACTCATCTTGGTTTCTAGTTAGAATCTTCAAGACATTCCTTAGGGATGTTATCCAGAAGCTACTGACACCAGAGCTGAAAGATTCTGACTACCTTCAGTGGAGTTGAGGCTTGTGTCTAAGCCAGAGTCTTCATCTAATACAACATTTCACAGACCTCTGCCACCAACAAGGATGATTCAGTTAACAGAAACAAGAGCAAACCTCCCAAGAGGCAGGACATTCTCAGTGGATTCTCTTGCCTGAAGATCCCCTTGACACTGGAGACAGACTGAGAGAGCTTTCTTGCAGTATTTGGAGCAGAGGTCACTGTGCAGAAAGCTCTCTGTAGCAGAGAGCCAGAGAGCAGCAAGTCAGTATCTCTCCCATGCTCTAGCTCCTGCATCATACAGTGACATACTGATATACAGGCACCTTAGAAATGTGTGGATTTCATCTGTAAACCCATAAAATAGTCATAGATCAAGCAATACATTTTAACATCTTTTATGACCTACTGCTTTTCTCCATGCCATCTCTCCTCCACTTTATACTAATTTGTATTCAATGCTGCAACTCTGAAAGCTTCTCTAAAACTTCCCAAGAGATCTATCATACCTTGCCTGTTTTTCCAGGTTTCTAAAATTAATTTAGATCAATTATTTAATATATTCAATCACTTTCTTTAAGCCATTTACTGCATATATAGCCAATTATTCAACATAAAATACAGCCAGATCATTTCATCACAACCAAAAATGTGATTTATCATCATATTCAATTAGAACCCACTGAAGTCGGTGGCAAAAGTCCCGTTCAGTTGAATAAGGATCAAGGCTTTAATTTACAGTGTCATAAGAATAATGTGTGGTAATGGAGAAGGCTGGGATACATACGGTATTCCAATTTCAAAGAGATTGTTTTGAATCAGTTGTTTTCCAAGCATAATGATGCTCAGCTGAATACAGAGTTCCATCAAACAGCCTCCTGGAGCACACTGTAATTAAACAAAACCATAAATTGTGAAGGGAGTGAGAAAATTAATTGAAAAATACTCACTTGGAAGAGATACCAATGTCTATATGTGCTCGCTACCCCTGCCACCAATTTGTGCAGGAGCGTGGACCTCGTCGATCATTGCAATTCTATCCTTAACAAGGTATTTCATCTCAACCCATAAAATGACACTATGGAAAATATGCAGAGCCCTGAAATAACTTACTGTGCCCTGGGGCTACTATATTTCCTTTTAAAATATTTACTATATAATCAATGTAATAAACATAATGCAGCATCACCAATACTCTTCCAACCTGACGTCTCCCAGGGGGGAGAAAGTCTTCAATCTTGTAAAGACTTATGTGTAAGCTTTATTGTATAACCTTGAGTACGTCTATCAATTTTTGAGGGAATACCCTGGGCAGTCAAAAGGAATTTTGAAAAAAAATTAAAATGTTTACAGGTTTATCACAAAACAGCTATAGCTTTTTATGCTAAAAAAATTACTAGGCTTCCAGTGATGCCAGATTCAAGTTCCAGCTCTGCCATAGCATTCCCAAGGGCCTCAGTCAAATAATTTAATCTGTGCTTTAGTGTTCAGTTGTAAAGCATAGAAATGGTGAAGCTTCACCTAAGAAACACTGTGAAGTACTCAGAAATTCAGAAAGATCACACACAGGTGCCTCAGAGGGAAAATTTGGGTTTTGGCTATTTATGTTAAAGATTTAACATCTTTTTTTGACATGTTTTCTATTTTTCCGTTATTGTCTAGATTCCACTGAAATACACTGTACACATACCTCTTTTTGTTAAGGATTTTTTTGTTTTAATTTCATATGTACTTACCTCTTCCATTCGATAACCATCAAACACATATACATAATGACCAGGACGGCCAATGAATCTGAAAACAATAACAATATATGAAATAACATAAAAATAGGAAAAAAGGTATTGTTAACAACATAACTCTTCATTCTTTTTAGCTAAAATATTTCAGTACTAGCTACTTCAACATGAATTTTAAAAGACTCAACACCTATTCAACTTGGATTATTTAAAATTATTTCAAAGTAGTAGGCCTCTACAAATGTTTTTCTATTACATCTTGATGAAATTATTTTAATAAAATATTTTTCCTTGCTAAAAAATAATAATCTCTCTTTCTTGATTTGAGATCACAAACAAAACTGGGGACACATATCCTAACTCACATTCTCTTGCATCCAGGTAATGCCCTGAATGGAGTTGTTTACACATCTATACACAGTCGAGGCTCTTATGACTACAAGGGGAGAAACAGTGAGATTGACCTTACTATAGCCATATAACAAAAAAAATGGTTAAAAAAGAAAGAAATTGGTGATATTTTTCACTAATGTCTGCTGGTAAAATGTATCATTAATTCTTAAATCAATGATACTGAATAGGACTAGTGAAGAGTATAGATTAACAAACTTTATAGCCCCCAAATGGAACAGAAAAATTCTATGAAACAGAAAAATTGTATGAAACAGAATCCAGAGGATGACTTAAATATTTTTGCCAAAGTTTTAGAAAACATTCATTTCAAGCTTCCCATTCAAAAGCGTGTGTTATACTGTGGATAACTCGGTCCCAATAGACAATGATCCTGAACCCATAGGAAGTCACACTTATTCAGCAGGACAGCTGAATTAGCTTTTTGGTCAACCAGTTCATTTGCCAAACCATGCAACTTCCAGTTGACTATAACTATTTCTTAATTTGTCTTGACACAGGTGAATAGTGCAAAATGTTGAGAAAGTAATAGAGAAAGTAGTTCTATAATTTTAAATGAAACAGGAAAAATTTTATTTGCTAAATGGTGCTTCAAGAAAAATTTGCTAAAAAGTGGAAAGTGAAGACCTATAAGCACCACCCATAAATGCAACACTCCTTTTTAACTGAAGGAATTATTTTCTGAGGTGCAGATTATTCTTATTTTAGAAAGAAAACTAAAATGGCTGCATTTCAGAACAATGGTTTACTTAGGAAAGAGACAGGGCAATACTCAACATCATGTTCTGCCATTCAAAAGCAAGCTTTAGATGATCTTGTTTATGGTATTTTTTCATAGCTGGTGAAGGTAGGGAGTCCCAGACTTTTAGTTAGGTAGCCCTTTGTGTCCATTTTTAAACATAGACCCAACAATATAGCCATATATATACAGGGTGTTTCAAAAAGATGGGCCCATTTGAAATGGACCTTCAATTGAAATGTGATCCATCTTTTTGAACCACCTTGTATATACACATAAATATCTATATACAGAAATATCTGTATGTAAAGGACACTAATCTTACCTTCCCTTAAAAAAGGCAACATAAAAAATTGGTGCATAAGAATTCACAAACTTCAGTAGAAATGCCTTCAAAATCAGCCTTTCCTCAAAAGTTTTCTCTGTTTTTGGTACCTCTAGGGAAAAAACAACAACAACAACAACAAAACAAAACAAAAACAAAATAAAACAAACAAACAAAAAAAATAGAAATCAATTAACAAATATGCAAACATCCCTGATATCCACAAATACACCAACTGCAAGCTTCCAGCTCACGTTTTTTTCTTTTGTACTTTGAACTTGTACCAATGCACAGTAGCTCTACCACTGACTCCTGATTTCCAGAGTCTTTCCAAATTTCCAGATGAAAAATGAAGATTCTTTGATAGAAACATTAATAATGACAACATAATCGATTTTCTCATAAGACTCCTACAGCTTATCCCAAGTTGCTCATGGCTGTCTATCCAATCCCCTGGTGACAAAAAATCCCAGCAGATCCTGACATCTGGTCTGGCCCTCAGACATCTGCTGACTGGCCAAAAGTTCCCTGGGTTTTCCTTTCTGCCCTTTTTGACAACTGGAGTGATATTTGCTTTCTTCTAGTCCTCAGACACCTTCCCTGATCTCCATGACCTCTCAAAGATGATGTGAGAGGCCCAGCTATGATGTCCACCAGCTCTCTCAGTACTTGTGGATGCCTCTCATCAGGGCCCATGGACTTTTGGATGTCAAGTTTGTTTAGGTGTTATATGACCCAATCTTCCTTGACCAAGGGAAGATCTTCCTCCTAACATTCACTTGCCCTGGTGTCCTGGCTCATAGATCCCTGAGGGCTGGTCTTATTGGTGAAGACTGATGCAAAGAAGGCATTTAGTAACTCTGCCTTCTCTGCATCCTCAGTTACCAGGGTTGCCCCTCCATTTACCAATAGGCCCATGCTATCTTTAGATTTTCTTTTGGTATCTATGTATTTGAAAAAAGTCTTTTTGGTACCTTTGACATCCTTGGCCAGATTTAATTCTAGATGGGTGTTGGTCTTCCTAGTCTCATTTCTACTTATCCTGATCACCTCTCTATATTCAGTCCAAGTGGCCTGACCTTGCTTCCATCTCCTGTGAACTTTTTGCTTGTACTTAAGCAATGACAGGAGTTCTTTATTCATCCATGGAGGTTTCTTGAGCCACTGGCCTGACTTCTTCCTCATCTGGATGCATGATTCTTGAGCCTGGAGGTAGTGAGCCTTGAACATCAACCAGCTATCCTGAACCCCTCTTCCCTGCAGGACCTGCTCGCATGGGATTCTTCTAAGAATGTCCCTAAAGAGGCTAAAGTTAGCTTGACTAAAGTTCATGGTGGTACTCTTGCTCACTGCCCTGCTAACTCTACGTTCAACACTGAACTCTATAATCTTATGGTCACTACAGCCAAGGTTACCCCCAACCTTCACATCATCAACAAGGCCTTCCTTGTTGGTGACAGACCTTCTCTGTCATTTATGCTGATATATATTATAATATTAACTATATAATATCATTGGATATATTTTTATTAACATAATGTACATATTATTATTAATAATAGTATTATGCAGATAAAAATAACTATTATATATTTTTATGGTTCTAGTAGCTATCTGGGCTTTGAAAAAAAGTAATTGGCTTTTGATACTCAATTACATAAAGCTAAAGCAGTATAAGTGGCTTTAATGTATATAAGCATATACGTATTAAATACATAAGTATATCGGTTACACGACTGAAATAACAAAGCATTAATATTCTCAATTCATGAATGATGAGACCAAAGAACAAAGATTTTCATCCAGAAAAAACACTTTAAAAGCCTTCTTAATTTTGTGTGCACAAGCCTTTTTTTTCTATAATGAGATTTTTAATGTGCCTAATGCTAAACACAAGACTAAGTACCTTTTTGAATAAGGCATTAAGTGAATTGTTAATTGCCATGCAAAATAAATGCACATTTTTGCTAATGCTTCTCTATTAACTATATAAATTCTAGATGTCTATACTGCTTTAAATAATTTGCAAAAATGCATCTTAAATATTTTCAGGATTCACTACTCTGTTCCCAGATGTATTTCCATTTTCACTGAAATTTTCTAGCAACAGGACACATAAGTATAAGACAGAGGATTTTCAAATTGACAGTAGGATCCTCTTTTAAAGATTCAATATGGGTTAAACTCTTGTACTGCCATGCTCACCCTGAGCTGTTAATTAAAGTGAGAGCTAATAATTTTATTGTGATGCATTCTTGACTGAATTTCTGTAGCACAATGGAAATGTGAAACAATAAGGTAGACCCAGAGCTCTGGCTTTAAGGACTTCATTAAAAATACTACTGTACTTGTACAGTTTTGTTTTGGGGAACAGTTTGTGTGTTTTGGTTGCTTTGGGTCTTTTTCTTAAAAAAAGAAGCGTGGTGTTTATTTGAACACTAAAGGAATAGAGAAACTCTAATTAGAGTCCCCACTGCCGAGCTTTATTTGTGATACTTTCAAGCATATTTTCATAAAATGTCAACACACAAACTGATGAGCCCTAAGCCATGACTCACCTATCCACATAGAAAAGCTTAATCAAACCTTCAAAGGATTTGAACAATTTGTAGATGACCCCATATGCTGGATGGATCCTCAGGACAACAGCTCAGGGCAACAGGAATATTGAGTAACAGCAATGCAGCTCTTGATTTGCGGGAGAAAAATCCTAGCCTTTGCCTTATGGAGAACTTCCACAAAGAGGAGCTCAGCCTTTGGATGAAAATTTGCACACCAAAAATGGTTCCAGAGACTCGCTCAGTGATTCACTCCTTCCCCACACATATATACTATGCTATACCAATAGAGGCATGCACAGAATTTGTCCTCTAGCTAGTGGAGCCTGCTACACAAAAAAAACGTCCAGCCAGAATAGATGCATTAGTAGAACAGAACACACACACACACACACACCAATTATATCAGCATGGATGAGTTGGTTTTGGTTTTTTTTTAACATTTTGATTACAGTTGTGTATGAGCCTAGCATTGAAGAAAGCTGCCTGAATTTATTTTGTAAATCATGTAGATTTGTAGCACAGAGGTTACTCAGACAGGATCCTTCTTAAACAAAATAGCTGATGGTTAATTAAGAATGCTGCCTATGTAAAGACAGCAGGATGAGAAATAAATACCAAGTGACAAGGGGATGATAATCAGCAAGTAAGAAGTTCTTGTTTCATTCACAATTCAGGGTGATGCAGGTTTCAAAGGGAGAGAGTTTCCTTCTGTGCTTCTCCCAGAGAGGCAATGGCAGTGGCTTGCACTTCCCAACTTTTGCCTAGAAACTGCCAGAGGAGAAGCCTCAACTTCACCTCTTCCTACTCTTTCCACACAGCAGCGTCATGCCTTAACAGTTGTGCCCTTTCTTACCTGGGCAGTTGCAGTGGGCAGAGTTGATCTGGCCACACACAGTTAGCAGCTTCTCAGTTATATGAAGGCTGAAAATATGGGTACAATTTTGGCCTTTGGACAGTGAGCCTGAGCTTCCTTGAGCCACTAAAACAGAGTTCACTTGTGTTCATCTGCTACATTCTGCTCAAAGCTGATTCCAAGCTGAAACAAATAAATTAACCCTATACAGTGACATTTTGTGAAAATTAGTTGCTTTGTCTTCATTTCTTTCAAATACTTTACAAATTTAATCTACACTATCAGGCTATCCTTGTTGGTAAACCACAGGACCATATTTCAACAACTCAGGACTGGATCTCTATTATAACTACAAAGATTTAGTTTATGGTGTTCTTCAGAAAATAAGACTAAAACAGATATTTTCACTTGTGACTTTGAGAGTGTCTTGAGAAAGTGAGAGTAAGGAGCACAAGTCTTCAGAGTTCCTAAGGTTTTAATCTGAAGTCTACTAGTTCCAGACAGCTTCCCATCACTGTAGCTTTTACAGGGAGGGAATCTGCAATTTCAAATGATTGAGTTAGACTGCAATTATCAAAAAGTTTCTAATTTGGAAGCCCAAAACTGACAGGTAGAGCACTTGATACAGTTAAAGGCATCTGTGGTTGCTGATTGATATTCAGTGTTTTGAATAATTGACTTTATGTTCTTAGGATTTGAAGCATCTAGAATTAGAATTGAAGTATAAAAATGTGGGAAACAGTAAGAACTGTAAGAATCTCCTTTTAAAGCTGTATCAGCAAACATCTTTGGCCTAATATATATAACAAAATAAAACTCTAGCCCAAAACCCTATAGTAGTCAAAAGACTGACTTACCTTTAAAAGACTTAAATAGATTACCAGGCTTGTAACAACACAATGACATTAAACAAAAATAAAAATTCGACCCATAACTGAAATAGATATTATTATAATAAAGTCCAGCCCAGACATGCCCCTATAATGGCAAAAAAATCCTTTGAGTGCTAAGAACCTGGCAAAAATCACATTAGCAAAATTACATGGTAAGCATTTGCCAGTGCAGCTTTGCCAGAGCCATCAACATCTTTGAAACAACCCGTCGACTTTCAGTAACCTAAGCTCCTAGAGGTAAAGATATCTATCAAAATACCAGGTCAAAAATTCTCAACCAGCTCTAGATAAGTGGATCTTGGCACAGAGCCAGTGTAATGCAGAAATACCAGCTGAGATCCTGGAAATAGCGCAGCTGTGTTAACATGGCATTACAGCCAGGCTGATGAGTCCTATTAGTGGCACACTGCTTGTTGTGGCTTAGACCCCTAGTTCACAGAGGCATGTCTGAGCATCTTACCCCATAGGCCTGAATATTTTCACTGGCACTCTTCAGTGGGAAATATTCCTATTGAAACCTCCGTGCATACTCTCATGTCAATACATGTAATGTACTAATGAGGAATGTGGTGAGATAGTTTTACCAATTTCTGTCAGCCACTTGGCAACAGCTCCATAAATTTCATCAAGTATAAGTATCACAACGAGGTTAATGATGACAGCAGTTGCAGTCACAGTCACTCGAACATTTGACCTGGTTGTTGCGTTTGTGCTGAATGACAAAGCTGCTGCTGTTGTGATTCGGTACACCATCACGCCAAACACTGCTGAAAACGTCAGCAAAATCTGCAAAGAAATGTACAGATAGATCAGTTCAAGTCTGATACTAGCATTTAAACAGAAGCTTTAACTGATAATGTTGGCTTTGTTCCATGAATTGGCATTGTGTGGTTATTTCTTAGAGAAACAATAATATGGGGATAGTCAAACTAAACTATGAGAGTTCAGAACTCTCTAACAGGGACATAACGAAGAAAATTGATACAGAACTCTCAGCTGGCACAATTCCTGAAGGCATGCATGTTCTCTCCAATTAAAGCTCATGCAGTACTGGTGAAACTCGGGTAGTTTGGGTGTAAATGTAGGTATTAAGCAAGGTCTTTTATCTGGCAGAAGGTTCAGATGGCTTGGACTGAAGAGCCCACATGCATGTGCCATCAAGTAAATAGTCTTTACTGGCTGAAACACCTCCACCTCTGCACGGCAGAAGTCACTCCTTACTCTTCAGTTGTGTTTGCTCAACTCTTGTCACAAATAATAATAATAAAAAATAAAATAAAATCCCTTGTTATTATTCTTTTAAGACTGAACTAAACAGGGTTACTAAGGCTTCACTTTACATTTCTGTCCCAGAAGTCAGTTGTTATCGTGGTGTCCTTCATGGGCTGGATGTGACCCGTGAGATGAGGAAAGTCAGCCCTGCTACTTAAGGTCAAGTTCCCACAAGAAGAATTTGAATTTCACAGGACTGTGGTATTCTGGTTTCAAAAAAACCTCACCCCACAATGAAAAAAATCAATAAAATAACAATAAAACACCAGCAAATTTTCACAGCCATGGCAGGAAAGGGGGAGAGGGTACATTTTTCTCTTTAATTTTTGCCTTTGGCAAGAATTCCAGTATATATTTATTATTTTAGGTAAAACATCTTGAGATCCTCAGATGAAAGACACTACCTAAATACGAAAGACTAGACTATTGCAATTATTTCAGTGGGGCTAGGGGCCCAGCTTCACAACACACTTTTAAGAAAATTTAATGGTTCATTTTAATGACCCAGCAATAGTTTATTGAATTGCATTATACAGAGGAAGATTGTCTTATGAAACAGTATTATTGCAAAAGAACCAGAACAAGAATCAGAGCTATATTAAAGGTTCAAGGTGAAAAATGGGCACATTTAGTTTTAATGAAGAACTAGTAAAGTACTAAAAAATAACAATCTGGAGAAACTCCTGGAGATATCAGATGAAATTCACAAATACATTTTGTGAGAAAATAATAATGAAATGTTAGATCTAGTAAAACATCTAATTTTGATTTTTAATGAAATGTTTCATTAATTTTAAATGTAATGTAGGTGAATGATGAGTTTTTGCTTCATGCTAATATTTTTCATTCGAATACTGGTCTAAGGAAAAAAGTCTAAACATAAAACATTTTGAATTAAAAGGTTTCAAATGGCATAAAATATTATTTCCTTTCCTTTTTTAGTTTTCATTGTGTTGAGAAAGCAGTTCTGATTTTTCTGACTAATTTTGTCTTTTTCTTTTGACTTACCTACCAAATATGCAAACAAAAATTTGATTCATGTTGAACTATCTGCTCAGCTCTTGCTGTGACAGAAGTGATGCAGGAACACAAAGATGAGAACTTTTACCTAACTTGTCACCTTCAGCTCTTTTCTTTTTCTTAGTTTGGGTCATTTCCCCTTAATCACCTCAAAATACTCTTTCTGATTTTATCTCCTTGGAGTTCTTTGAAATTTTTACTATGATGGAAAACCAGCAAAGTAAACCTGTATGTATCATTCTGGAGATGATGAGCTTTCTGGGCCTCTGTAGATATCTATCTCCATCACAAGCTTTCACTTAGAAATGTTATCTTAAAAATACAGTAAGAAGAGTCATCAACAGTCATCAATAAACACAGAAAGAGGAAATTTCAAGTCATGGAAGTTGAATAACAAACTCTTAAACCTGATCAAAGAATTTAAGGGATCCATAGCAATAAGGAAGATTACTGGAAGATGAGATATTATCAGAGGCTTGCACTGTTGTGGTCTTTTCAATTCATGTAGTGCCATAGCAAGATATACAAAGTTACCTGAAATATATGTTTTATTTGTTTAAAGAATAAAGATACTGGTTTTGAAAAAGCACCAGGGCTTCAGAGACTCCTCAGTTGCCCAGCTGTTTTTAAACATCTGCTTAGACACAGATGGAAAAACACTCCTTTAGGAGTCTTCATTATCTGTGCATCCAGCAACAAGAGAAAATTGAGGAGGGCTTGTAGGACTGCATAGTAATAGAGAGCATAGTTCTCACTCCCCAGGTGGTCACTGAGAGGGACTGGTGCCTGTATCTTCACAGCATTTCTCTCATTCCTTACAATACCTCTTTTGCCCAAATTCCGGATCAGACAGTCACCTTTCTTTCAGATGCTTACTTTGGGTTTTGTTGCTATTGTCAGCTTTTCATCAGGCCAGTTCTATCCCCTACTATGGCAGACAGTTTCTTCACTGAATATCTAAACTAGTCTGTCAAGGACCGAATTGCTTAGAAACAGATGTGAAAATTGGCTGCAGAAAAGGTCACCTACTGAGCCTGGTATGAACAAAGACAAACAGGAAAGCATACTAGATCTAAGAAGGAAGCTATAAAACCCCGTGGGCTAGACTGATACCTTCATCCAAGTAGGATAACAATTTAATGTCCAAATAGTTCTTTGGCTCCCCAGTGGGGCTATTTTAGAGTCAAGTATTATGCCATGTGAGTAAGAATAGGGCGATAGGGTCCAAAAGAAGGAACAGCCTGAACTCTCGTGCCATGACAGCTATTGGTTTTCTTCCTTCCTCTGACTGAGCCAAACACAATAGTGATGGCTCCGGTGATGACATTGTTCCATGCCATCCTGCTCTTTTTCAGAGGCTACAAACATTTTCATCACATACTTGGAAATCTGTGCTATAACATGTACCTTCTAAATGTAGACTTTCTAAACTATGACATATGTTATTACTAATCAGACACAAGCCAAACTTTTATATGCCCAGCTGAGCCTAGACCTCCTGCTATCACTGGTCTTAATGGGCAAAAGTAAGATTTGTGAACTTCTGTTCTAAAATCCCTGCAAAAGACATTGCTTCAATCAAGATTAGATCTTCTGCCTCCTCTGCAGTCAAGTGAGGGTTTGTGTACAACAAAAGAGCTGTGACCAGACTTTAAAGCATTCATAAATGTGTAAAATAATCCTTGGAACTATTTGGTGGCGTAAAACACCAAGACCTACTGGGCAAGAGAACCAAACCCAACATTTTTTTCAACCCACACTTTTAAAGAAACAAACAGCATACTTAGTTTAATAAAGATGGAGGAAAAGCCAGAAAGAAAAAAAAATACAACACAGATCTTGAAGGAGGATTTACAAAAGTGAAGTACACAAAAGAAGTACATAAATGAAAAATAAAGAGAATAGGTTTTATAATAATAAAACTACTAGCAGCTTCAAGAATCGTCAGGGAAAGTATGGCATGTAAAGCTGGGGGAAGGAGGGACAGAACACAACATCATCATTCTACAGCAATGTAGACATCTTCATGCAAAATACCTATAGGCTTGTGCCACCAGACCCTTTGGGCCTGCAAAAGGTAGTATTAAGAATTCAACAATCAGTTCTGCAGCACTAGAAATTGCAGCACATGTGTGTGCATATCTGTGTCTGAGTATTCTATGTCTGTGTGCTGTATATGTGCACGTGCACATGTAAATTCAAGATTTCATCACCTATTATGTATGTAGTGTTTACAGCTAAAAAAATTAGTCTGTGTGAATAATAATAACGAAGGTAGTCTAGACTAACTTAGTTTCTTCAGTGCAATTCTATTGCACAGGCTGACAGCAAACTTAGTCTGGTGTTTCCAACTCCTGCTTAAGCAACCTAGCAGAAGAAAAAGGAACATTACATACAGTAAAGGATAGAATGCAATCTCCATATGGGAAAGCAGAGCTGGCTCTCCCTCATCAAGAGCTGGCTTGAATTTAATGCGTGGTTTGTAAGTTGTCTCTTGTAGGTGCTTACATCTTTCTAATGCTCAAAATATTCTAAAAAAATCACTATGGCCACTTCTTCAGTTGGTGAAAGCCAGCACAGTTCCACTAGTCGATCACAGAAGTTGAAGAATTTGAGCTCTACATTTTACCTTTATAAATCCCTCTGAGATGCAACAGTAAGCAGAGTCTGTAATACATAAGCTATGACTCAGGAAAGCACTTTAAGCTGATGCTTATTGAAGTTTTAAACATGTGGTTAAAGTCAAGAGCACATGTAAGCACCTTGTCTGCAAAAGTATGACTCGTAAAGGTTAAATCAGGGCTATATGCTTAGTCATACTCAGTATATTCTGCTTTAAGCAGTTTCAACTGATGCCAGTTAGAGGTTCTGCCTAAAAAGCAAATGCTTGGTATGGCCTCAGGACAATAAAATCACTCAAAATGTTCCAAGTAAATACATATATATCTGAATTACATACCTAATATGTACAGAAAATATACTTAATGTACAATGCATATATCTTCCTAAAAATATGTACATATATTTATAAAAATGCAGATATTAATTTGACTTCAATGAGAATATACAATTGTTCTGATTATCAGAAAAAGAACTCAAATCTTCACAGGACATTTGTTGCAGTATATGCAAATTCCAGTATATTACAAATACACTTAGGTATTTTAAAATAATCTAGTCTCTAAGTAAATTACCCATGCCAGGTGCTCCTGCGGTGTAAACCAGTGTATTTAATTGCCATTTTATGCTGGTTCTAGATGTGAATACATTCTTCCATTCAGTAATTTCTGTAACCACATGGATAGTGGGATCCTTGACAATGCAATTTAAGGTTTATTAGCCAGGCTTTCCTATTGTTGTTTACAAAGTCTAGCAGCTTGATGATGTGTTTATAGTCTGTTGGAAATTTCACTAGGACAGTGGTGTCCACACTTTACAGTTGGCTGACCTGCACACCTTATTCTTGTACTCAAGTGAGGATTGTATACCATGTTCTTCCTCGAATACAGTATAGTCCACCTCTGAATGCGTGTTGGACACATACTTCCCAGCAACAGATTTATTTCACCTGTACGACATTTATTCAGTAGGCTCAACACTTCTGAATGTCATTCTGACATAGGGAATACTGTGCACACAAGCAAATACACAGTGGGCTTCTCTTCATCAGATAATGAAGGACAGAACAGAAATCCTGTAGGAGAGACAGCATCTAGTAACAAGCTGCTGCCATTACAGTAAGTCACGCAGACAACAGCCCTCCCATAAGCAGCCTTTGGAAAAAGAGAATTAAGCTGGAGGTAGATATTGAGCTCTATGAGTCTTCCTAGCAGGACACATATTTCTCACAAACTTTGGGTTACAACCCTAGCTTTCTTCAAATTTTTAGCATCTTTGAAAACACTAATTCAGGATTCCACTCAAGGTATTCATTGCAAAGTTTCTCATGCCTAATAAATGTGGAAAAAATACAGATTATATTACCATAAATAAAATCAATCCAAAGTTTGCTGCATATCCAGGCACACGGTCACTCCATGTCAGCTTCTCCTTTTCATCCTGTGACAAAACACAAAGATAAAATAGTAGACATTATAGAACTGTGCAATAGCAAATATTAGAGTTAGTAAGATCTGTTATTGAAAAACTTCCTCGATTCCCCTACTCGTGTTGTAGTTTTGAAGATTATTATAAGATTTATAACACCAATATTTTAAAGTAGACTTGAATTTGAAAGAAAAAATGGTAAGAGGTTAAATAAGACTAAATAGAAACTGTCTGTAAAATCAGAAAATATCATATGTAACTATGATGTTAATATTTGAAAAAATGTATCCAGCTCTTACTGAATTTTATGCTATCAGGAGAAAACCCTGAAATTTACTTAAGCAAAGCAAGATTCAACCATTTATTTTGAATTGCTTCTTGTAAAACTTCAGAAGAGTAGTGCCTGAGACAGAAATCATTAAAAGAATGATTATTACCATTGAATCCAGATTTTTTCTCTAATGGCTACATTGGCCAGATGTGATCACTAAGATAATTCTTGCAAAGACACCCCAATCCTTCTCCTGCTACTTGGAATAGAAACTACAAAGGCAAGCCACTCTGTGTTCTCTGCTGCCAACCTTGTTTTCTTCATGTGCAAACAGCATCTCTCTCTTCACTGCATAATGTAAAGCAACTGTGATCAGTGAAATCTAGTATGCTTTTGCTCTCTGCACATGAACTTAACTCCATCTCTAGCAATGTGTACATCTAGAGAAGTGGATTCATATAAGAAATATGATTCTCTCCTCCCAAAATAGGTTTCTTAAAATAATAATAAGGTCATTATTTTGTTTAAGTTAAACTAAACGATATAATCAAATTAACTAAGGACACAACCAGCTGCTGTTTGCATTTCTGTGAACTACTGTTGCTATCCCATGGACTGGTACTTCACTTACATTGGAGTTCACCCAGAGTTATTATAAATTTAAATGAATTTAAATCAGATTAGAATTCAGGTCAAAGGTTTCAAATAAACCATTTCTAAGGCACAATTCTCCTCAGATAAAAATAAAAATCTGGGAATATTATGCCTTTGTAGAAGGCTTTCCCAAAGTAGTACTAGGAATGCAATATATACTCCAAGTGCAGAAATGCAGCTGTGAATTTTCTCCTGGAGTGTACTGGGGTGTGGAATTAGGCTGAAGACATGATCCTCTGTACATATCCATTGCCATTGTGCTGGTGCCTCAAACACTGTGGGAAGAAGTATTACTCAGCATCCCCTCTTCTCAGCTCAGCTGTTCAAACAGACAAGTTAAGCATGTCTCCTTTGGGAGAATGCTGGCAGTAGTGGGCCATAGCAAACCCAAGCAGAAGCATAAATAATTTGGCCCAATGTATGCAGTACATAAATACTCCATGCAATACATAAATGGAGTCCATCATTTAGCTGCAAGGTTGCTTTAAAAAGCATTTCTGTGAAAGCACAGATGCGCACCATTTCATTTTGGCTTTTGCCACTCAGCAATTATATAGAACATAAAGAAGGTCTAAGTGACAATACTCCAAGAAGGCCTGAAGGACACCATGTCTAACAATTTCACTAGGGGAAGAACACTAAAGAAGCAAAACAGCAGAATGAGATAATGTTAGCCAAAGCAGTTAAAGCAAAGAAAATATGTATATCCATACTGAGGTGGGAAGAGAAAATTGTGATCTATACAAAAGGGCCAGGAAGAAGCAAAAATTACCAAGAAAATTACTTCAAAAGTCTCTCTAGCAGCAAGAATTTTTGAAAATAGAAATAATATCAAAATCAAGCTTTCACATACCATGAATCATCTCACCAAATCCTGAGTGGCAAATTGGCTAACGTTTTATATGTTTTCAGGTTTTTTGTTCAATATTTCTGGTGATATAAGACATTTATTGTCTTTTGAAACATCAGCCAGGATTCTGACATGATCTGCTACCTTTCCAAGTCAAGAAAATACCACTTGCTGGAAGACTTCTTATAACAACTCAGCAACTTACAAGACTGAGAAATCAGGGAATACCTTAAGAAACAGTTGTCCGTTATGAAAAAGAAATAGCTAATTGCCCTGTTTGTCCTAACCCACTCTCTCTTTTTTATTTTTTTTTTAAGTAAAATAGAACTGGGTGGTTACAGGAAAGAAAAAGAAAAACTAGGAAACTTGAGCAATGATTTACATGTACTTTTAGAGATGAATATCAGAAGCTAAGGTGTGCCTAAGCCTATGTTTTTAGGTATTAAGAGACATTAGGATTAATTAATTTAAAGGTCCCAGCTTCAGGAGAGTTTAAGGACTGCAGTTATTAGAGTGTTTGCCCTCTTTAATCTCGGCATGTGCATTAGGAACACTGAGGCAGCTAGCATTATCAGCTTTTGGAAACCCTAGGTTTATCACCTGAGTACTTGTTTTACATAAATTATTGTTTTTCAAAAGCATTTTGTATCTGATGAGCTCAATAAAATATGTGAAATTTTGATATTATGATTATGATATTAGTGCTTTTCAGAAGCATAAGTGATTCTTAAAATTTCAGTTTATTACTGGGAATAACTAAATGAAATACGGACTGCCTCCCAAAAAAATTACCTTGCTGAACAGGACAAAAATAGTGCTTTCTCCTGTAGGTTGACCTAGGCTGGCTGCCAGATGCCCACCCACCCACTCTCTCACTCTCCCTCCTCAACAGGACGGCATGAGAAATTAAGATGAAGAAGCTTGTGGGTTGAGGTAAAGACAGGAATATAACTTACCTTTCACTATCAGGGGCAACCCAGACTTGACTTGGGGAAAATTCACTTAATTTATCAGTATTTAAAATACATTTGGATGGTGAGAAATAAAATAAAAAAAAAAAAGCCTAGAATCTCCTTCCACTTCATCTCGCTCCCAACTTCTTCCCAGGACTAAGTTCAGTCCTTCATTCCTGACTTTGCTACTTCCATGTGGTGCAGGAGGATGGGAAATGATGGATCATGGAGTCAGTCCATAACAGGTCCTCTCTGCCACTCCTTCCTCCTCACACTCTTCACCTTCTCCAGCATGGATCCATTCATGGCCTCCAGTCCTTCAGGAAAAACCTGATCCAGCGTGGGCTCTCGAAGGGCTGCAGTTCCTTCAGGAAATGCCTTCTCAATTCAGCATGGGGTCCTCCACAGGCTGCAATGTGGGTATCTGCTCCATGGTGACCCTCTCCACAGGCTGCAGGGAAATACCTGCTCCACGGTGGTCTCTCCAGGGGCCGAGGACGAATCTCTGCTTGGGCACCTTGAGCACCTTCTCCCCTCTTCCTGGTCTCACCTTGGTGCTGGCAAGGCTGTTTCTCACACTTTTCCCCTTCTCTCCTTGTTGCTAGGCTGCATTTTACCCTTTCTTACACACTCTTGCCCAAAGATGCCACCATCTCGCCAAGGGGCTCAGCTGTGCCCTGTGGCGGGTCTGTTGCAGCAGCCAGGGCCTCTTCTCACAGAAGCCACCCCTATGGCCACCATTACCAGTGCCTGAGCACTGGCTTCCAGTACACCTATGGCACTGGTGCAATGGCATAAGGAAAATCACATTTGCGTTTGAACACTGAAGAAAACAATGTGGGTTGAACAGGGTTCAGTAGAGTGACAGACACTTCAGCAGTGCTTTCCCAGTCTCTTCTTACAATGAATGACACAAAGAGGGAAATTAGGAAGAGAAGAGAGGAGAGGGTGTGCATGGGAAATGACAAGTGGATAAAGGAAGGAAGGGAAGATCAGAATGCCATCTGGTCAGCTTTGCTGACCATGCGTGTGCTGCCTTTAACCTTAGGTGACTTTACCATAAGTTTGCTACTCTCTGTAGCACTTAGCCAAAGGGAAATCTGAAAAACATGCCTGAGCTGTTATGCCATTATGAGAAGAAAGGAACTCAGTGAAAATATGACCAAGTTACTTAGGCAGCGTACATGGCACAAACCAAATTCTGAAATTTAAATCAATATAGTAGGCAGCTGAAAGCCACTTTCTGCTACAGCTCTTGCTAAGAAAACCAAATCCCTAAATTTGCTCAGTATTTTCTGTCGCACCTGATTCTACTCTCTGGCAATAGTGCCATCTAGCCGCTAAAGGACTGTACTGTGAGGTATCGAGAACACCTTGGCTGCGATCAAAATATTACACTTGTACACTGCAGCAAGTGTGATTTATCCTAAATTAGTGGAATCAATTCATACACTTCTCATAGAATATGGCACATACCCCATTCTAAGCAATAACGGGCATTACAGAACATTATCTAGATTTTAGACAAGGGTAGGAAAGTTTTCCTAAAGGTTGATGAAAACTCAGCCAAGCAGGCAGAGTATCTACCTGGAGCAGTCCAAGAGGTGTATGCATTTATTGATGTAATGAGATTAAACTGATAATCTGAAGAGCAATTTGACAGATATGTTACACTGTGGAATATTCCCCAAGAGAGACTGCATTGCAGGGGAATAATTATATGCAGACAGAAAACCTCGTGATAGAGACTGTATTTTTGTGGTGAACAAGTCAAACTAAAAGATGTATTTTACAATGTTTCTTTCAGTTTCTTTAAATACAGTGGTGTATTTGCAATTGTACTGAAGAAAAAGTAATTGCTGTTCTGGGTGCAGTGATGCATTACTGTTTAATGTTTAATGTGGTGTTAAGTGTGTTCCTTGCAAGGAATACAATTCTTTCATATTAGAAAATAAAAAATAAAATTAAAAAGAAATCAGAAAAGAAGAAAAATAAAATTAAGCATCATCTAGGTTTTGCTGGATGGTTTATTTCCTTATGAGTTACCTAACATGACAAAGATCCAACATGTACAGCTGTGCATCCTCAGGTGGGCCTCTGAGCTGTGCAAACCTGGAAATATACTGCACTTGGACAGCATTAAGCAGCTTTATGAAAACAGTTCTATGATTCTCTGTGAATTAAACCACAACCAGTTTGCTCAGATCACAAATATTTCAGTTATTTATTTTTATTTTCCCACAAAAGATCATCTCAAAGCAGGTGTTGCTAACCACCAGCCATGCCAGCTCAACATGCACTTGGGGAGTAAAGTAACATACTTTTTCCCTTCTGCATCCTGCTTTGTAACTCCAATTCTGAAATTCTAGCTCTTCAGTGTGGTTGCACCTGGGCAACACCAATGACTTCACTGGACTTCCACAAAGCTGCAGTAATTGGTGGGAACTTAGTAAAAGATGCTCAGGGAAGAACAGAATCCAGGACCCCTCTCTCTTGGCTTCCTAAGGTCTTGCAGAGCTAGCAACAGCAGAAAACTGCAAAATTATATTTCTGATGACAAAATCCAGAAGTTCACCTCTGAGTATGCCCAGGAAGCATCAAACAGATAAATATCATTTTTATAACTGCACTTTTCTTAATAGAAAAAAAAGTTTTAATTTGTGTAAAAACTGTGCTGTCCAAATGAGCACCTAGGAATAAGAATTGTGGTATCAAATACAACTCTTCTGTATTTGTGTAATACCCAAAATATTACATGTGTATTGTAGGCTCAAGACAAGGACTGAAATGAGCTTCTTCTGAAAGGGTCCCTATAATTTTACTTCAGGCATGAAATAAGATAACGGCAAAGAGAAAAGGAAACTTCAGACCCATTTGGAAGTTAAAAGAAGTTAAGAGTCAGAAAAAGCTTGCAGCATGGGTGGTTTTGGATTCCAAGGTGGCAACACAAAAGGAGGTACAATCAAGGCACAGCAGCAGTTCTAGGATCTTGCAAAGGCCCACAGTGGCAATTACAGTAAATAAACTCTCAGGACAAGTTCATGGGACAGTTCCAGCCTGTATTAGGGACCACTGGCCCTCCAACTTCTGAGAGAGGAAAGACAAACTGCTACCACCGTGTGGGCATCTGCCAGTGCTTGTGTCTATCCCAGTCTGAATCTGTCCCTAAGAGTTCTACCTTCACACTCCCACAGAAGCTGAAAGAACTTTGGGTTCAAGACTCACTAAAAGAGAACAATTATTTTCTGTTCTCCTCGCTTAGAAAGCATGAAGGCATTTTAACAGCAAAGGTGGCTCTGTTTTGTGAGCAATGTTCGGTTTCAGGCACGCACATGGAAAATGAACTGCCAAGACTCACTTGGAGCCAGCTGAAAGACTGAAAAACTTTTAATTATAAACTTTTTCTGTCTTTGAAACATGCAGAATAGATCAGACATGTCAATAGCTATCAGTCAAGCTTAATGGACACTCTCTAAATCATTTGCCAAAACAGCAATGCAGAACAGAGAGCTATGTGAAGTGTATGCAAGGCTCAGTACTAAGATCACAGAAATTAATGGAATTTAAGGCTAAGCTATGTTATTGTTAACCATCCAGTCTTGGTCTCCCTTGCAACCACAGAGCTTCCTTGAGGTGATTTTTGCTACAAGGCTAATAGATGTGTTTTAGCTAACATGCTAACTAACCTCTAAACTCAGCTTGAGCATTTCTGTGATGAACAGTCAGTCACAAGCTTTGCTAGGTCATTCCAGTTGCTAATTATCCTAGCTGCTGAAACTGTGTGGTTCATTTGAAGGCTGAATTTGCCTATCTGCATCTTGGCATTTAGCTGGCATCTACTGGCAGATTTTTCCTTTGGCTGTAGTGTCTTATAGACTGTGATCAGGCTGCCTCTTGGCTTTTCTTCTAGCTTAGACCACTTAACCAGAATGGGAACAATCAGTCAAGCCCACAGCTGTGTTTCTTCCCCCGCAATGTGGTTGGAAACAAATCTCTCAGGGGCTACAGCCCTGACATTGGCTACTCATTTGGCCTTGTACATTACAAGGCTTGTGAAAAAATGTGTCAGTAGCAAAGGCCCCGTGCCTCAAGATACACACATGCACATCCCTTCCACAGGACCAGCCAGGCATATGATGCGATAGTTACTGTGTTAGGTGAGGGTCATACTTCCAGTCATGGAGCACAAGGAAGCCTGGTGGAAAAAAAGACACCAGACTCTTCTCTGTCAACAAAAGCACTTGCAGAATGGAGGAAAGGATCTGCAAATTCAAGTATTTTCTAGTCATCAGTCTCAACGCTGTATTCTGAACTTTCCCAAAGTTATATATATGTGTATATGTGTGTATATATATATATCATTTGACATATATATATTTATATTTATACACATACATACTTAAATGAATGTGTTTGTGTGTATATATACATATGACATGCATGCAATGAACACCTTGATAAAAACTAGCTCTGATTATTAAATTAGAACTGAGATATGAGCTACAGTTCTCAGATGAAACCTATCATCAAAGCTCTCCAAGGCATGGTGAGTGTGGCCATCTGCCCAACCATGACATTACTACTGAAACATGGGTAGTTGCAACATGCCAACTAGATTTCTTACTGATTTTCCCTCTGCAGCAGCAGCATGTACATAGAATATATCACTACATAACTATTAGCTGCAGGGTATGTAGACAGGTAGGGTCAGAAGATCTCAAAATCATGTACACATTTGACAATGTTACTGAAAATTCTACCTTCATTTCAAAGATAAAAAATTAATGTTCCTTGCAGTAGTTTCAGGGAAGTATTTCAAGCTGCTTCATTCACTTAGAAATAATGACAAAAGCCTGGAGGTTTGTTATCACTGTAATTTAAATTTGTAAAGGTAGATTTAGAATTCAATACACCATAGTTTATTCAGAAATAAAAATTATTCCTTTCTCTGCTGTGTTTAAAATGTATTTTGCCTCTAATACTCATCTTAATGCACCTAGTGCATTGTAGCATATTGCAATCATTATTGCGTAAATGGCATTAAGGTGCTTAGTATTTATATCACTGTTTAAAATCAACTTCTTGATATTTACATATGGTTCAAGTGAAAACTGGCAGCACTTCTTTTTTTACAATGACAGTTTAACATATGGCTTTACAAGTATGAATTATTTATGTAAACTTGAAGCTATTCAGAACATTACCAGAAGACCACTATAATTTACACAAACAATGGGGTTACATCTGTAGTCATAAATATTCATTGTTTATCAATGCTCTTTACAGATGATTAATAAATCATAATGAGTCTGATTCTGAGAAGGCAAAGGGCCAGATGCACAAATGCATTTATACATCTGGTGGGATTTCCAAATCAACTGACTGACAGTGGTACCAAGGTCTGTCGTAGTAGGGAAGATGGTAGTGGAATGCCACAACTTAAGTTCATGGCATGAAGAGACATCTTGTCACCTGCTCAATTTTCTCTTTTTTTTTTTAGTGTAACTTTCTCAAAGAAGGTAATGAAATGGCTTTAAAATATTCTTATATAAATATAGTCGTGCATTAGGTAGATAAATTCTGAGCCAGACATGCCTTCTTTAATTTGTGTTATTAGATCAATTTAATACACTTTGACATTGACTACATATGGATTTATTGGGCAAGCCAAACAAAGGGAGAACAAGGTGAGTTTCTAACAGTGGCTTTAGAAAAAAAACATTATGAGCAATAATCACTACCTTACATTGTCCTAGAGTTACCTGAATTTTCAAGCACTTTATACCCTGAAATCCAGAGCACCAGTCTATCTGGTTTCACATTTTCTCATGAAAAATATGAACACCTGATGGAAATTAATGGAATAATGAAGAGCACATTTAAAAACAATTTATCCAGTATAATTTTTCAGAAAAAAATTATTTTTTACTAGTTCCCATAATTCACTACCTTTTTAATACTGGCAAGGATTTTAAAAGTTTCTCTCCGTGAATTATTTTAAGTATAGGACTATCTTCTCTGTGTAAGACCTCACAAAAGGTGTCAGTTACACACCCAGCTACTTTGAATATCTCTCACTAGAATATAAAAAAGTTCAAAATTATGTTATCTTTTATAACTTCAAGTCTATTTGCCTCTGATAGATAACAGTTTACCTGAAATTTATCTATAAAATTATCCATTCAGTCACCGTTATACACTTTAATATAAGCAACTTGGGCCTGGTAGAACTAAGTCAGTTGATAATTATGTAATTTGCAAAGCTCAAATTACAATTCTTTATGTGGGAGTATCTTAGCAACATTTAGTAGTCTTGTTACTTTTTTGTTTACTACTGTGTTTGTTTCCTTAATGTGATGGGAAAACAAAAAATTTAAATGAGCATATGATTTCAGTTCTGGATGAGATGCATTTAGTGCTAGACTGTGAGGAAAGATGTCCTTTCTATGTTTCCTTGAAGCTTGTCTGGTCAAATTCGGACCAGTGTCCTAACTTGAAGAATCTAGGCTGAAAATCTTGCTCCTGTGAAATCAATCGCAAAATTCCCAGGGACTTCAATGAAGCAGAATCTCACTCCAAGGCTTTGACATTACACACTTAAAACCAGATATTCCATTGTCTTACACCATGTGAAGTCTCTTATGCCCACACAAAGTGGGAGAAAAAGGCATGCAACACATTATCAGTTTCCTTTAGTTGCAATTTCAAATTTAACTTACACAAACTGAGTGATCACACCAACAGCAGAATAGACTGAAGTGGTGTAGATTTTAGTAACATTTTTAAGTTGGTAATGAAATGTTTGAGAAGCAGGAAAAGAAATAAAAAGGGATGTGGCTATGCTAGATTCTTTCCCTGACTCCAGAACATTTATTACCAGATGCAGAATGTTAATTAAGTTTGTATTCTAGCATTTGAATATGCCATAAAAAGCGACACTCGATTGCAGAATATGATCTACAAAGGCAAACTTTTGCCAATAAGATATAAGTGACATGCAGAAAAGGGTTCTGGGTAAACAGTCAACAAATGAAAGACTGGAAAGAAGTGTAAAAGAGCAAAGCCACCTCCAGCGCTCTCCATGTCTGCTCCAAAAAACACACATTTCAGAGGTACAAGAATCCTGCCCTCTGCTTTCTCCTGCTGGGCCGTTCTACCTGACTGTTTAAAACCAAGCAGTGAAATTTATTGGTGTACCATTTTGGCATTATCACTTTAACCAATACTAGATATGCACCACCATACTGTGAGCACAGAAAAAGAACAAGTAGGAAACAAAGACACCAGAAGTGTTACATGGACAAAAGCAGTATGAGAGGAGAAGATACTCACAAAGTTTTACTTCAGTATAGCAAAAATAATTGTTATTGGCTTTCTCTGCAGTGGAAACAGAAAGAGGCACTTCCAGAGGGAAGAGTGAGAGAGTCCAACCTGGCTCTTGTTCTGAGCCCATGCCTAGGAAGAATATTTCTTCTGGCTAATTACAGAGAAAGTCTCTATTGAGTAGATATCCACAACAAACACCCCCATATCTTCACACACAGAGACACACACAGAGTGTGTCTCTCCCCCCCAAAACCCAGTACACGAGTGGAAGAGTATAGAATATTAAGAAGGAGATGTCAATGAAACACTGGAAAAGAAAGACAGAAATTGAAGATTAACAGAGTTGGAAGAGTAATGAGACACATACATTATGGTACGATTAGCACTATCTTTAGATCCTCAAGAGCTGTGATTTCAGGGAATAAGAACCATCAGTGTTTGTATCAATTTTCATTTTCCTAAATGTAAATTCAATGATAAATTTATTTTTTCAAATTGTGTATATTTTTGACGTTATAAAATTGGCAGTCATGTCTCATGAAGTACAATACTTCCCAGTGTCCCAAAGCTGGAGTTTCACCACCAAATCACAATGCCTGGTCACTTGATTTTTGGAGGCCTTTTTTTCAGGACAAGGGGGTAGGGCTATCAAACCAAAGCTGACTGAGAAGCTTAACTGCTTTCCACCAAACCACCAGCAACTTCATACAAAGTTCTTAGAAAAATCTTCAAGATCTAAATGAAAGATGGAGAGTAAAAGATCCTAGCACTCTAATTCCAAGTCTTTTCTGATTTCCAAACAGGGAAATGGTAACCACCCATACACTAGGCTGAATTAGGTAATATTTATTCAATTTGTACACATGTGCTGTATAAACTGTATAAAACTGTATAAAAACACACAAATATCTCTAGGGAGCTCCTTTCCACCAGCATCCCAGATCATTCATCTCTTTATTTTCTTTAAGAAATAGTTGTGTTGGTAGCTGGCAGTAAAATTTAGATCTACTGAAAGTTGTCTTGAAATGCCCCAGTCCAATTTAATATAGAATAAGTTGGCAAAATTGGAAAAAGTGGGAAAACATGTTTTACATTTCATTCTCTCAAAAATGCTTGTCTGATTCTTTCCTATTGCTAACAAAAATAGAATAGGTACATCAACAAAATAAACTTCTGTAGTCTCATACTAGAGAAATGGAAGAGTTGGAAGTGCTGGCAATCTATGTGCGAAACTATGTTGTAGTATCTAGTCAGAGATAGGTATACTTATAGTTTTATATTTAACACAGTAATGATTCTGAAAGTCATTTCAATTGAATTTGCAGATGATACTAAATTAGGAGATGTTGTGTACAGTGAAGAGGACAAAGACTTAAATATTGGGCTGTTGAGAAGTCAGAAATCCAAGCATGAAATAGAATGAGATTCACATAGGACAAATTAAGGCCAATACAACTGGGAAAATAATTAGAAACAGCAATAATGCACAGCAAAGAAAAAATGTTATGTTAAATAAATTCTTGGGGGGCAGTGAGTTACTGTCTGAGGGTCAATCTAGAGAGAACATAAATGGCGGTAAATTATCCTTGAGTGACTTTCACAGGTAGTGAAAAGATAAATGTCTTAAAGCATGCACAATCTGCATGGGAGTAAATTCAACATACTTGAATTCCACAGTGAACTAAATGAGTGTCATGCGTAAAATCAGCTCTTTAATGAATTGTATTTTAAAAAATCTGGCATTCACATATAGCAAGGGACCAGGTTGCATTTATGGCAGTTTACACGAGAGAGAGCAAGATGTGGTTTATCTTGATTTCAGCAAAGCATTTGACACTGTCTCCCACAGCATCCTCGTAGATAAGCTGATACAGTATGGGTTTGGTGATCAGGTAGTGAGGTGGATCAAGAACTGGTTAGAGGGAAGAAGTCAGAGAGTTGTAGTCAATGGGACAGAATCTAGTTGGAGGTCAGTAACTAGTGGAGTCCCTCAGGGGTCGGTACTGGGACCGGTGTTGTTCAATATCTTCATCAACGACCTGGATGAGGGTACAGAATGTATCCTCAGCAAGTTTGCTGATGACACTAAGCTGGGAGGAGTGGCTGACACACCAGAGGGTTGTGCTGTCATTCAGCGAGACCTTGATAGGCTGGAGAGTTGGGCGGGGAGAAACTTAATGAAATTCAACAAGGGCAAGTGCAGAGTTTTGCATCTGGGGAAGAACAACACCATGCACCAGTACAGGCTGGGGGCTGACCTGCTGGAGAGCAGTGTAGGAGAAAGGGACCTGGGGGTCCTGGTGGACAGGAGGATGACCATGAGCCAGCAATGTGCCCTTGTGGCCAAGAAGGCCAATGGCATCCTGGGGTGCATTAGAAGGGGGGTGGTTAGTAGGTCAAGAGAGGTTCTCCTCCCCCTCTATTCTGCCCTCGTAAGGCCACATCTGGAGTATTGTGTCCAGTTCTGCGCCCCACAGTTCAAGAAGGACCTGGAACTGCTTGAGAGAGTCCAGCGCAGAGCCACAAAGATGATTAAGGGAGTGGAACATCTCCCTTATGAGGAAAGGCTGAGGAAGCTGGGTCTCTTTAGCTTGGAGAAAAGGAGACCGAGGAGTGACCTCATCCATGTTTACAAATATGTAAAGGGTGAGTGTCAGGACGATGGAGCCAAGCTTTTTACAGTAATGACCAATGATAGGACAAGGGGCAATGGATGCAAACTGGAGCATAGGAGGTTCCATGTGAATATCAGGAGAAACTTTTTCACTGTGAGAGTGCCAGAGCACTGGGACAGGCTGCCCAGAAAGGTTGTGGAGTCTCCTTCTCTGGAGACATTCAAAACCCTCCTGGATGCGTTCCTGTGTGATGTACTCTAGGTGACCCTGCTCTGGCAGGGGGGTTGGACTAGATGATCCTTCGAGGTCCCTTTCAACCCTAAAATTCTGTGATTCTGTGAATAGTATGGGTACATAAACATCACTGGGTGAGGACCAACCTGAGCTGACCTTACCTGTGCTATTTCTAGAACCAGAGAAAGAATCCCTAAGCTGACTGCATATGATGCCACTGAGAGGACTCCTAGAAAGTGTTCATGAATCTAATAGGGTGATTTGGGATGCTCCATTTTCCTTCAGAGCCTTGATCAAAGTCCCCAGACGAAGCTGAAGATTTTCTGAACTTCTAGTATTGTTGCAGTGGACAAGGTCCTGTTATTAAGATTAGCCATAAAGTAGGTCATATAGCTAAGCACTGGAAAGAGGGACAGAAATACTTAGGAGAAATAGACACCTTCAATTCAGAGGCAAGGCTACAAAAGAGACAGAGGTCCTTTCAGGCCTCTCATACAGCATTTTGTTGCCATGCACCATCTGTGGTTTTAGATTATTGAAATGTCTTTTGCATCCTGGGGCATCACCACCCACTGCATTGGCTTGTTCAGAAGACTCAGAGCTCCTACTATAAGGCACAGAAGAACTTAATACTGCCACGTAAACAATGCTTCCCTTTCTATTCTGACACTGTCCCAACTACACCCCAAAGACCATGAAGCATTTACAGTGCTATGGAATCTTGCATTTAAACCCCATGTTATAACCAAATTTCAACAAATGTTAAGAAAAATAGTTTCTTCTGGAAAACATCTTTCAGTGTGAAATCATCGATGTATTATTTCCTCAAAGTTCCCAGAAATATGCAGACTGATCCTATCGTTTGCTGCAACTGCTTTGCACTGGACTGCTGGAAGGCTTTCAAGGTAGACTCTGTCCAAGGGAAAATTAAAGGGATTTGTTTGGAATCCTCTGTTGACACAAATCTGATATAAAGGCTTCTATTTCATGTCCCATTCCTTAGACTAGCACATGGTATGTGGCTGAAATGAAAATGACAGATATGGCCTAGGCCATCTACATTGCTGATTTGTCTTTGGACAGAGTTACAGCTAAGTAGAGCAACCAGAGCTGTGACAGGCATCCACTCATATGTTGGAGCTTCATATTATTATTGCATATACACACACAGTTACGTTTCTCTGAGAGAAAATAGTATCAAAACAAACAGTCTCCCCAGATTGTCTCATTGTTTAATATAAGCAGCCTCTGAACTTTCCATTCCATCATGAATTAGTGGGAGGAAAAGTAGTACAGGGGCAGAGAGAGACCTCACACTCATGTTTCATCCTACATCCCTGGTCTCTTTCAAAAGGCAAAGGTCATGTTTGTTTTTCACACTTGATAGAACATGCATTGTTCACTCATACACCTGCAGAGACAAGGGAAAGAGGAAAAAAGAACTCTGGGATCTAGAAATACTGAGGAATTCTCCATTATTTACAGTTTGGAAATCAAGGCCATACGCATTTCTACAATTTTTTATTTGTTTTAGTTCAATCAGTTGTCATGGATTTGTTGCAGCATTCATTTGGTGAAATTCTATAACTTGGGTAATAGAGGAAATCACATTATATCAAAATTAAAGCATTTTAAAAGAAATTTATGCAAAGGAAATTGTTGAAAGGTGCTGCCAATTGCCGACAAGGGTAAAAAGTAGGAGCTTAAATTACTACCAGGAAGACTTAGATTGGACACAAAGAAAATCCTTGAAACAGTAAATCCTTCAGCCCTTCAAACAGGCATAGGTAAGGCCTGGGACAAGTTCCCTAAGGAGGCTGTGGCATCTTCATTACTTAAGATTTTTAAGTATAGGTTAAAGAAACATCTGGCAAACATGACACTTGGGTATAGCTGGTCCTGCTTTGGAGCAGAGTGGGGGAACTAGATGTCTTCATGGGTTCCCTTCTAAGCTTAATTCATGCTTTTTTATTCTTTTTCTTCTTCGTCTGTGTTGTCTGTGACCTTTGTGGTCTGAAACTCACTTAAACTACTGAGAAATTTTTCTATTTACTTTTCTTGTTCTTCAGAAGAATATCAAATGCTGATATAACTCATGTATTTTCCTCAAATAACCAGTACAAGAAATTAAAAACTGAAGTCATTAGCAGTGGTTACTGATTGGATGTGAGTAGGTGTACTATCACACACAAATAAGTGATTCTCCCATCATGTATCCACACACTAACTCCTATGATCAAATACAACGATCTTAGCACCATTTCAGGGGAACACTGGCCAGTGAAGACATGTTCCTTATTTGAATGAGTATTTATTATGTGATGATCACCTCACAGAAATCCATATCCAGAATATAACCAGATAGTTTGAATATACCTGACCAATGACTTCACAGCAGTCAGTGCCTTGGCACAAAGCCAAGGATTTCAAGAGTCGAGTGGAGCCAACACCTCACAAAGCTGGTTTCACTTGTCCATAGCAGGGCAACCCAACAGAGCCGCTAACCCACACATTCCCAGCCAAATCTTCCATATTCACGTGACATAAGCAGCAAAACCAACAGTGGCTTGTCCCTTGACCTCCAGCTGGGAAGTATGTCTTCCTGAGTCAACAGACATAAAACTTTTGTCCTGGACATCAACAGACAAAGCAAGGAGAGCTGACCTCTAAACTTTACAGGCAAGCAAATACGCCTTCCAATAAGGCAAGATTCTGAATCAATGATCTAAGGCATCCTGTTACTTGATATCATGACAAAAACCAGAAGTGTTGTCTACAAAATCTTGCAACCCAGATACCACTCCAACAAAATGATTGCTCAGGGACCTCAGAGCTCCA
Organism: Aegotheles bennettii; assembly: GCA_013398125.1. Taxonomy (NCBI): domain Eukaryota; kingdom Metazoa; phylum Chordata; class Aves; order Caprimulgiformes; family Aegothelidae; genus Aegotheles; species Aegotheles bennettii. Next base: position 356,899 of record VZRW01001679.1, read on the forward strand.
TGTCCTAAACATAGCCATGACTACCCAGGGTTTCAGACCTAGCAATATCAGCCCAACAAATTACAGTCCATCCAAATCAGCCAGCTCACAAAACTTGGGCTTTGGCTGAGTGAATAAAGGAAATGTCTAGTGTCTCAAATATCAACTCCTGCTTTAGGGGTTCTATTTGCTGAGTAAGCTTCCCATTCTTCTTCTGAGGGAGCTGAATTTTCCCTTTATCCTTTACTTTTTCAATAGTCCAGGACTCCTCAGGAACCACAGGACAGTGATGCTGAAGGAAACGATGCTCACCTAGAGGATATATAAGCACCAAAACTTTCCATCAAGCCCCACAAATAAATACACACAGGCACGCACACATGGAAGTCAGTGAGTTTAATCAGTGGGCTATGTTTTCAGATTGAGAATGTATTCTTTCCAACTCTTGGAGCTTGTTCTTTGGTCCTCTTATGCAAGATAATGCAGTATCCTTTTCCCAGGTACAACAGATAACTAAAGCTGAATCAAATACTACAATTAATTCAAGTTCCCTGAGGTCCTAAGGAGATAGATATTGACTCTTGATCTCCTTTTTTTCTGAAATTGTTCTATTACCAGTTTACATAGCTCATGGAATTGGCATTGTGCAAAATTTACCAACTGCACATAGAGGGAGGTATTATAATTGCATTACCTATTTCTGAAAATGCACCAATGTCATTTTTATGACATTTGTAGAAATGCCAACTGAACCTGTAGGATTATAACAGAACTAAGACTATATATTCATGTGGGTAATAAGATAGAATCATTCTTCTAGACATAAAGCAATTTAATTTAAGTCCAAATAAGAATGAATAAATTAGCAACAGATTAAGCATCTGGAACCTTTTAAATAATTTGAATAAATGTGCAGGATTATTGAGAAAAGATGTGTTTTCTTCTATTGGGATTTATGTCTAATATTTATTTCACCACAGATGAGCCTCATCAGGCAGCAGGAGAAACAGCCAAAAGAAAACAGTTTGCTTGTTTGCTCAATAAATGAACTATTTGCTCTATATTTTTAAGAAGGTGAAAACTAACACTTGTGCTAATCCTGTCAGGCATGAGTTGTGTGTGGTTGGTCAACTGAACCCTGAAATCTAGTCCACAAAATTCTGGAAGTGGTACAACTCTGACAGGTTCAAAGGAGACTAGTGAGCTGAGTGAACTCAAAATTCAAAGTCCAGATTTCCAACAATGCACTTTGGGGCCTTCAGAAGCCCAGCAAGGAATTTCAGCTCCCACTTTGCTACTACTATCCCAATACGTGGAACCTGACATATCTAAGGTCAATGCTCTTCAGATAAATTACATGAACACCACCCACGTCCACCCCTTCCTCTTTTGCTGAATTATCCTATTGTCAATACCTCCAGGGATGCCAGGTGGCTATTCTTTGTGCAAAACAAGTTATTCAGAGATGCTATTCAGTATGGATTGCCAACCTTTGAACCTCGAATGTCCTCTGGGGACAATGAGGGGGTGGGATGTTTCTCCAGCAATTACAAAAGAAGCTCTGCTATAATTTCTAGCCATGTGGATTTCTGCTACTCTAGAAATAATCCAGGCACCATAAGGCCCCTTTGTCACAGAACTTCGGGATTGCACATTTTTCCATTCTTGCCTTATTCTTTAGCAAGACAGATATTTCCTCTACCATGCTTCCCACCAGAGGACTTCTCTGGAGTGAGTGAGGAGCAGGCATCTATGCAGTGGTGCCTTCTGGAAAACCTACTGATGACTTTGTCTACATCATGCCTTTCTTAACATTCTTCTTCTGGTCCCATTTCTTCGTATGTGCTATGTGGCCTCACCTTAAAAAACCTCCAGCACACACATCACTCTTCCTTATGTAATCCTACTTTGTTTTGTAGCATTAGCCTCTGCCTCTCTTTGCAAAGTCTCTGTCTTTGCTCCTTCTTTTTTCCAGTCTTCCTGCTCTATTAGTAGAATTAAAGAATCACTTGTTCCAGTATGACCACAACTATTCTCTTTCTTCTCCTGTAATCTGCATAAGATCAGAAGGATAGGAATAATGAAGAAGATGGAACAAAAAGTGAATATCAATTTGAAAAGGGGGCAAAAGGTCTGTTCTGAAGATGTGCCAATGAAAAGGTAGGCATCATTGGTACTTGAGCAGGCTAAAGAGGGCAACAAGTGATTTTTTTGTTCTCCTCTAATGAAAGCTTTATAGCATTTCAGGAAAAGAAAGGAGGAGTGAGATATGTCCCAAATTAGGATGAAAAGCTAAAGTGTTTGTTTTCAAAAGTGTTTTTAATTACTGGAAACCAAATGTTTTACGTCAACATATAAAATATTTTGTTTTGATTTATTCTATTTTTAAAACCCTCTAACATAAATTGCATTTTGAAAGACAAAGTCATTTAATAACAGCAGTTGGAAACTCTTCACTCTATAAAATTGTACTAAGATATTTCATTAAAATCAAAACATGTTTTACAACAAAATAGCTTGGGTAAACAATATTTTCCAGTGGGAATGGATTTAGACTCTGCAATTTTTTTAACAGCTCTGCTCTCAATTTTCTTCCAACACAGAACCAACAGGTGTCTATAGAGGAAAACGTCACAAGGGGGATTTCTGAAGTTTCGTGCCCTGTGAATACCCTGCTGTTAATGCTTATCATGCATGCCATATGTTGCCATGACTCCAACTGGTAATGACAAGATTCTTTATAGTGCATACTTGCTGGGATTGAAGACACAAAAATACTTCAGCTCAGTTCAGCGTGTAAAAAAGACTTGATGGACCTGCAGTGTGCACTTTCTTGCATGCAGACATACTGCATTCAACATACTCCACCTGCTCCTAGTGAAACAACCACATCAAAGAGCAATGAGGACCTAGGAGAACCACTACATCTGAGATGTTTTCTACCTGAACACCAGGCCAACTCTCACTGGTTCAGTACTATGTCCTTCCATACCTTGTAGCTTTCTGAAAAACTGTCTTGCCCTTAACTAGGTCTCCCAAATGTGGAGGTAGTATAGCCCTGAGCTGTATTAATTTTATGCTTATATCTGGATAGAAAAGCGGTGAGACATTAGGGAATGTTGTTCAGATGTGTCAATTGCTTCCTGATGCTTGCTTGTCTTGAAGAGACTGGTAAGCGTAGAAGGGGTAAGAGGAAGGAAAGGAAAACTTGAAAATATTTTCTCCCAAACTTGTGCATGTATGGTAGCAACATACTGAGTGAAAATTCAGCATTTGCAAATGCAGACAAATTTTCTCAAAAAATCTTCTTCATTTTTTATCAGAAAAAAAGTAGTCTCTGCACCACCACAATATAAGTTCATATTTGTATAGAGAAGCTTGAGAGGAAAACAGCAAAGTCAACCACACACGACAGTAATAAAAGACCAAGTATTCTATTTTTGTCATAACTATATTAAGAAGAAACATCTTTCTAAACATTTGTAATTACAGAGAGAAGGAACATACAGTGATAAAGCTGATCTTTAAGTCCTGTGTATTCAGATTCTATGTCATATTAAAAATGGTACTGCAAAGGCTCAACTATGGTTGAAATTCATTATTGTGCTGTTGAATATATGAGTCTAGTCATTACATTTAAATTCTGAGCCGTAGCACTGTTTTGAGAGAACTGGAACTTCTGTGTTTAGCTTCAGTTGTTTAAATCAGTAGATGTTTCATATAACACGCACTATTAAATAATTCAGCACTCTTGTTCTGTTAATGCAAGTTCTAATTGAACTCAGAGTCCTGAAGATTCAGTAGCTCACTCAGGATAAAGTTATGTTTAATGATAATCACTGATACAACTCAAAAGGAGTACACTGGGACAAATACTCTTCCCTCAAGGGACACGTTTCATAAGCAGATACGCAGAAAACTCAGTTGTGTCACAATCATATTCCTTCTCACATGTTACAACCCAGAGAAGCAGAAAGACACAGCAATTCATCTAGCTGGTGCTTTCATTCTCTTGCATGCTTGGTATCAGATCCTGTTTTGCTACTGTTTGTGGGATTCAGACTCCTACTGAATACACCACATAGACGAGGATCTGTGCTTTGCCTGGTCTCTGTTCACCATTTGGCCATTATGCAGATAGATAGCCACAGAATAGTACTATTCATCTGGAAGCACTCCTTAATTTTTTTTATGTTTTCATAGTTAGCAGAATCTGTAGACTAAAGTAACAATTAACCCTCTAAAGAACCTCTGCTGCAGATCTTATACACACCACAATAATTGATACATTTCATGACCTTTTGGAAAGAGTACTAAGAACTATGATATCATACCTCATCTGAAGCAAATCTTTAGTCCATGCTTAATAGTTTGGTAACACTTGAATTAATAAAGAAATGTACCCTGTGCCTAATGCTTGAGATAGGAAAGGTGTAGAGTCAGCAAAATGTTAATTGTAGTAATAAGTCACTTTTCATAGTATCAGCTAGTTGCTCATCAATCTGCCTAATCATTACACTTCTCAATTGTACCAGATTTTTTTCTGCATCTTCCATATAGAACTATGTAAAAGCTGAGCACTAGGGCACAAGTCAGACTTGAGCTGTCTGAGACCTATGCAGAAACATTTGCATTAGGCAAAGAAACACGCAGAGTGCTCAAGCATAGGAGCACTGTACACAGCAGCATCACATCCTGGGGAGGATGTGAGAAACTGATACAGAGGGATAAGAGGTATGGCCTTAGAAATGACCATGGTACAGACATTGAAGTATAATAAAGCAAATGCCAGGCAGTCACCTTTGAGATGGTCATTCACAGCTCATCAACTACAGCAGGTGTTCTCTGAGACAGTTAAACATGGATTTAGAAGAACCTGATAATGAGGGCAGCAAGAAAGACCGGAAACTAGTACAGAAATGTAAAATTAGAAAATTCAAATTTTCAAAATTTTCAAGTCAATTTTCCTAAGCATTGCAAAATTTTGTCTTTATCACTTCTTTTGTTTGTTTTGCTTTCCTTCTGTGTTTTAAGTCTTCACTATTTTTGCCATTTTCTCTTAACCAGGATATCTAAAGGTAACAATTTAAGAAAATAACATGGTGCTTCTTAACTATTCACATGATTTTGGTAATAAGGATTTTTAAAAGTATTAGATATTCTGAGGTATGTAACAAAACTTCAGGAGGCCATAAACCCGGAAATTTATTGAAGGATTTTAAAGATGCTGACCCTTCATGGACAGAAGATTAGAACATGCTCTGGGTCCAGTGTCACTGCTGACCCAGCAGCGTTTTTCTCCATACTGGTTTTAACAGCGTGTAGGTCATATGGATGCTATAGGTGACTTAGTGCTGGAATGTCCAATATAGCACTCTCTTCCTTCAAGGCTTGAACTTGGGCTATGACAGCTATAGATGCTGGAGTCCTGGGAATGGAGCCAGGAGTACGTTTTTTTTTGTAAGTGCATTTTGTTATTGTACTGGTGTTACTTGGTTCTATAATTCAGTTTGGGTTTTGTGTGTATGTTTCAAATGATACTGTTACAAGGTTCCTTTACAAACAACTGAGCCTGATCTGATGAGCTCGTTGGTCCTCAATGAAATGAAATGCACGGAAACTGACATGGAGTTCCCTTGTGCTTCAGGAATACAGATAAAGGAATTACAGCTGTCATCTAAAATCAGAGTTGAAGAACAGGTAAAGTTAAATTCTACTTTCTTTCTTTTACTCTGCATTCACACACTTGTGCAAACCAGCAATTAGCTCACAGCTTGCTGGAACTCAACTCCTTGGACTTCCAGTTCGATACTCAGATTACTACATGCTCCCCTGAGTTATGGACAATGGGACATTTTTTCACATGTGGGCCAAAGGGTGACACATCAGTTTGTTCTGTATATGTTCACTGTTCCTACTTCTAATAAAAAAAAAAAATAGCACATCAGAAATTGAAATTATTCTTTAATATTTCTTTTCTGATGAATAAAATTTGGGCCACACATGCTCTGGTTTCTCTTCCAGTTTGCAAAAGGCTGCTGTTAAAATCCATGTTATCTTTGTTACTGCAAGAGCCAACTACTCCAAACAAAGCATCTACAATTGGTTTACATTTTCTTTGTAAATATGTAACAAAAGAGAATAGAAAATGTCTTTTGGCATTTTATATGTCATTTTCATGCCAAAATGTACAATTTAATAATATTCATTTAGCTTTTAAATGCATCAAGGCTTGGGAGGAAATTTGAATTATTCCAACTTATCATAAGTGTAAGTTTGGTTTGGCTAAGTGCTGAAACTGAAGCTGAATGCTGTTGAATATGGAGTTAGAGTTGGTTTGTGCTTCTCCTTGAGTTATTGAAAACAATATTGAAAGTGAAAACATATAATTATAATTGCAATAAGAGATGGTCCCTGTTTTTTGTTCAAAGCTATTTTATCCTGCTTAATAAAAAAAAAAAAAGAAAAAGAAAAGACAAAAAATCATCTTTTGATCACACGTATGTATATACTTATGTTGATAGAATGGGCGTTTCTCTATAAACCTCTAAAGTCAAAACATGTTTCTGACCCTTGAAATTCCATTCCATTGGTTATAAATTAAGAGAAAGAAATATTGATTCTCCTTTGAGAACAGTGCCACGTGGGAAGAGACAAAGCAGCTATGGAACAGTGTAACAGTAACTGCAAGGAGATGCTTAATGGTGCTAGAAATCTCTCTCAGTCCCACAGTTCAGATGTGATACTTGCTATGAACACTTTTGCAAATATATAATTTTGTACAATACAGAGCAACCAATGATAATTTTCCTCCCAAATGAGGAGGAACATCACAGAGAATGCTCTCCAGCAGAATCTCTGTTTGCAACATCAGCATCACATCAAAGCATAAGTTATTCACGAGCTCCAGGTGCTCTGTGAAGATCTAAGTATCCAATCTAATGCTGCAGCACATAAAACTGCAAGTAACACAAAGTGATCAGCAATATGAGACATTTTTTATACATATAAGATCAGCAGAATTAAAGTTCCACCTAGAACAAGGGAACCTCTCACAAAGAAGTGAAGGGCATGATTTCATTATATATATAGTTACTGTTGGTGAAAACAAAAAAATCTGTCACTGTCATCAATCATATTGTATTGTGTGACTTTGATTTGGAGTGTATCGTTATGTTGCAGAAATGTAGACACATGCTAATATCTATCAAAGTATATACATATTCCTTGACTTTCATTAATGTGACCAACTAAAACAAAAAATCATGTTTATTTAAAAACAGATCCTGGTACAAAAAAGACAAGGAGCTACCACATAGTCAGATAGACTGGGGACTGTGGTCTACTAGCTAAGTGCACTGTTTCTGGAACAAGTAACCAAATATATTTACTTATTTTATAAGAACACCAGAGAAGCATACTGACAGACAAAATGAAGCCCAGTAGTTAGCTAGAAAATTGCAATAAAGAATAAACTAATGCAGGTTTCTGAGCTGACCCCTCCTGTCAGAACTGCTGAGATATACAAAATTGATGGAATAATCTTGTATTTGAGGAATCACCTCTGCTCGGCAGTTACCTCTCTGAGAGAGTATGCTTCAGAAAGATGACTTAGCAATCTGATAGTATTACAGAAAAGCCTGGTTCACATATCTTAACTTAATGTATTAAAAAAGAATTATTAAAGTCACATAATTTTCTAACTTTACAGGGTTGTGTATGACAATCTTGCCCCTGTTTAGCAGAGAATTACTGACATACCTGTATTTGGCAAATATCTGCTCATTGGACCCAAACATAAAATGTAGCATTATAATGTATCATGTGAATCAGGAACATCTTTTGTGGAGCTTTGGGTGAGCAACTGGATAACTTGCTAACCTGACTGGATTTTTTCAGTGAAAGAGCTAACATGGATAATATCAGTTTAATTAAGAAATAAAATATGTTTAATTTAAGCAATTAAAATATTCTGCTCTAAGAGAACAAAATTTAGTTTTCTTTCCCAAATGTATAAACAGTTCTGGAAATTCAGAATGATGTTATTTTTAGTTTAATTTTGTCTTTTTATAAACTAAACCCTTCATCCAGAACATGAAAGCTGAAGAACGTATGACATAAAGTTCGTATGTAAAAGAATATCTTAATTATTAACTGACATTGTTTTGTTTGCTTCCTTTTTTTATACTGCAACATATGCAGTGGGTCAGTTTTTTTATTTCTGTTACACATATGTAAATTAGGACCTTCAATTAAGCTTTATGAATTACTCCAGATTTATATTAGTTTAACAGAGATCAAGGTCTTCTCAGAAATTATATCCTACTCCTAGATCTGAGCTCTACCTCTCATATTCCTATTCCACTTTATATTCCTTCTAAAATCAAGAAATTTACTCCAGCATGACATAGCATGAAAAAGTCTTGGATACTTGTCACCTGAGTCTCAGCTGGCACTGGAATCATCCATGAACCTTAAGGAGATTAAAAGTAAGTGGTTTTCCCTCAATCTTAGATTAAAACTTCCTTCACTGTGGAAAGTAAAAGGCAGATTAAGTCACGAGTAGAATTCCTCGTATTTTCATCTTCATTTCTCTGCTGTTAAATTCACAATAAGACAAGTAAATTACAGCCGTATGAAAGTACACTCTCGTTTCTGAAAATGACATCCTGAAGTTGCATCTGATGATAGATTTGTAACTTTTTGGCTTTTGTCTACCTTGTCTTTCAATCTTCCTATCATCACCCCTAGCTATAAGCCAAATTCATCTTGGTTTTGCTTCTGCTAGGACTACTACATACATCCCCACTTCTCATCCTAAGTTTTACGATTCCCATGGCTATTGTCTCCCCAAGTCTCTATACTTTAAATCACAAACAAATCCAGAAATTTCTTTTCAGACATCGCCCCAAACAGGAAACAGGCACAAACATATTAACAGGTACAAATCTAACAAGCGGGCTCCCTGATAACATCATTTAGTGAAATTCATGTGTTCACTGCTTATGGAGAACATGGAAGCACCTATGTAGCTCCATGTATTCAAACAGCACTTTACCATCCTTGTCTTATCAGTAGCATCTTAGCCAGGTGGGCTCTTTTTCAGACTCCATGTTACGGTTTGAGGGGGAACAGACTAATTTTATGGTATCAATACAAGGACCTAAAGAGAGAGTGTTTAGGACCCTGAGGGATCCAGGGAACAGGACAGATTCCCTCCCATTTCCTGCCATACTTTGTAAAAGCCAGGAGGATGGGAAGTCCGACCTCTTCCTGCTCCCTTCTTCCTTGCTGCTTCGCTGCACTTAGAAGTCTTGGAGAGAGGCTCCTGCTTTTCCATCAGCTCGCCATGTGCTCTGGAGGATGTGAATTCATTGTGTGCTGGGAAGAGCTGTTCACTCTTTTCCCTAGCTGGCTCTGCCATGAGGGACTTTCAGACACTTATATCAGTGACTATTGAGATTGGGTTTTGTGTATATTTGTTCCTTATCTCACATGTTACTGTCCTTCCCTGTTCTATTAAACTTGTTCTAGTTTTAACTTCCAACCTTTAAGTCTCTCTTCCTTATTGCCCTTTTATCTTCCTATGGTAGGGTGGCAGGGAGTAACAGAGAGCAATTCTGTTCTCTGGGTTGTGGCTCACCCTGACCACTAAATTAAGACACCCCAGTACCTCAAATTTTCCACCGGCTTACCCTTCTTTTCCAGCCCAAAACACAAGTAACAGCCATTCATTAAAATTTAGAAAGGTCTTAACATCTTTCCATAAGCACAGAGTGATCACTTGTCATGTTATACAAGGTCCCCCTACCATTTCACACCAGAAAATGGGTTTTATTTCTTTACAAGCCAGTACTGGCTGTAAAATAACACAGAGAAAGTAACTGCTTCTTTCTAAGGAAAATCTGACTAGGGAGAGGTGAACTAACCAAATCTGAGCAGCAGAGTCAAGAAGCAATTCCATACGACCTATTGCAGAACATCAGAGACTACAAGCTCATGTATATCTTCAGACTCATCAAGATGAACAGACCCAAGTATTCCAAGAAGAACTATGTGCAGCTAGAAGGAAACTGGTCTTTCTTCTCTGCCTCAAATAATAAGGGGAAGAACAATGCCGCTTACATCCCCCTCATGTATCTGTAATAGGTAAACTGAAAGTCAGCATGGCACATGGGAAAAAGACAGAAACATTTTTTTAAGAAGATTGGCCTGACTGAGAAGCCTCTCCAGATACAGCAGCTCCAACTGCAACCTACACATGTCTGTCTGCTTATCAGAAACTTGCTGTCCTCAGTGTGCCAGCAAAAATTAGACATAATGGACAGTAGTAAAAATCAGCTATACTTTTTCATACTCTCAATGTTGTTGTTAGAGAACATTAATTTTTAGTTCACTTCAACAAAAAATTGTTCAGTCTTCAAACAGAGGGAGAAACCCACTTCTGTACACAGACTCCTTTGGTATCTCTGTTCACGTCCTCCATAGCAAAAGCAAAACAGATTTGGCACCTTTATTTTATTTAAACACACCAGAATTGAAAACCCAACAAATCAGCAGAGTACCATTCAGCTAAAAGGGTAATACCAATTGGTGGGTTTGACACTGTAAATACTTAAAACTGTGTTTGCCTCCACTGTTCTTATTGGTGCCACATCACTTAAAAGTACTGCCAGGATCTGTATCACAGAATGTTATTTTCCCCAGGATAATCTTTACTCGATTTACATATGTAAAGTTACATCTCCTAATACTCAGAGCTTGTGCAATAGTTAGTAGGAGGCAATAATACTCCTTTATTAATTCCATGTTGTAAAATAGATTAGTTGCATCTGAACACCAACATGATATCCAATTTCTTTCGTGGTCTTCGTAGGAAAATCTGAACAAAACCCCAACCTATAGTGACTTAATATTAATACCATGTTAATAAATACAGTGGGTTTTGTTGATAAACTGATAGTTGTCTTCTTGGCCAACTAGTGTATAAGATCTTAGGTAAGAAGCAAGGGTATTTTGGTGAACTAAGCCATAAAACTTTTTCCTAGCCAAAAGATTAAGTTAACTTGGGTTGATAAGGCAAAGAACTTGGGACATTTTGGCAAATGTTCACTTAAGAAGCAAATCATTTAGCTTTCTTGTAATCTTCATGGTAAGTTTACCTAAAGTCTGAAATATTTAACCAAATATATGAAGAAAATATATCAATTTTAACTTGTACGGTTATTATGAGATAAAATAAGCTTCTGCAGCATGTAAATACACAAGACAGTTTACTATGAGAGCAGATTTGGCCTATTAAGGGATCCGCTTGGTAGGGTATCATGAGATAAATTCCTGAAGGGGGGAGAGGCCCAAGAAACTTGGTTAATAGTCGAGGATCACCTCATCTAAGCCCAGGGGCAATGCATCTCAACAAAGAGGAAGGCAGGCAAGAATGCCAGGAGGCCTTGCATGGATGAAAAAGGCACTCCTGGACACACTTGATATAAAAAGAACATCTATAGAGGGTGGAAGCAAGAACAGGTAACCTGGGAGAAATAAAAAGAAGTCATAGAATCATTATGGTTGGAAGGGACCTCCAGGGTCATCAAGTCCAACCTTTATCCTATCATATTCCTAACCATTAATGGCCATCAGAGCAGCCAGGGATCAGGTTAGGAAGGCTAAAACCCTGATAGAATTGAACCTGGCCAGGGACATGAAGGGTTACAACAAAAGCTTCTGCAGGTATGTTAGTGATAAAAGGAAGACTAGGCAAGATGTGGGCCCTGTCCAGAAGGAAACAGGATACCTGGTTACCTTGGGTATGGAGAAGGCTGAGGTTCTCAATGACTTTTTTGCCTCAGCCTTCTCCAGCAAGTGCTCAAGCCACACCACACAAGTCACAGAGGCAAATGCTGGCACTGGGAGAATGAAGAACCACCCACGATAGGGGTAGATCAGGTCCAAGACCACCTAAGGAACCTGACATAGTTTATAAGCATGAATTGTGCAGACATTAAATGAGAGATTATCAATGCTACAAACATTATCTTTCATTAACACTGCCTAACCTTTCTAACAATAGAATCATCTAAAGGAGATCTCAGTACAGGTATGGAAAACAAGACACTATGACATTAGGCATTACTTGGCTTCTTTTTAGTGTTCTCTTGTGTTATCTAAATGCAATATGATCCTTATAAACTTGTTCTTAATGTTCACATAAAGAAGTTAATTATGCATTTCAACTCCAAGATAATTCACTGCCAACACATTTTTCACATAAAATCTTTGAAAATACAGACATAAAATACTAATAAGAAGAACTATTTCTTCCCTTCTACTTCTGAAAAATTCCATGTTCTCAGAGACAGCCCTACAAAGGAAAGCTATTGAGTAAAAATCTTACTTAACTAACTTTTAAAGGAAAATCTGAAATCAATACATTTGAAATCAAATGTATATTGATTATGCCATTTTTCCTCTTCAAAAATAAACTGCCTCAGTAAATTACATGAAGCTCTCAAGTCTTGACACAATCCTTAAGACTCAGAGATCTAATTTCTTCTGTATCTGGTTAATTTTACTGCTGTGACTAATCCCCAGTAAGCAAGATTATTTCTGGTATTAAAATCATGCACTTGCAAAAGCCTTTGGAGAATCTTCAAGTTTTACCATTCTTTGTTCACAAGCCATTTTTGATTAAAATCTGTAACAGAGCAGTTGTAAAATCACCATCTCTAACAACCTGACTCAAAGTCAGGTGAAATGAAACAATACCTCCCTCACTTCGATGGGTTTTGGATACAAAGTAATTCCTACTGAACAATTAAGGTAAAGCCATCTACTGTTGGGGATCCAGGCAAGGTGATGTGTCGGGGATCCAGGCGAAGCTAGGTGATGTATCTCGATCTGGCAGCAAGCTGCCCCGGAGCGCTGGGTGTGCAGAGCCGCCTCCCTTCCCAGCCCTCAATGTTCTTGCTGGTTTTGTAGGTTGAGCAGTTTCTCGACGTCCAACACACAGAGCACATCTTGCTCTCTCCACTGGTGCTCAGGCACTGAAGGTACCCTGGTGCCTCCAGCCCTGCCCTTTAAGGTCCACCCAATTGTTAAGCAATTAGCTTTATTATTACCAAACAATTAGCACCAGTAGGGCTGCTCTGTCAATCAACAATTAGGTAGCCCTCTGATCAACCTCTACAATCTATATGGATAATGATGTTTTTAATACCCTGAAAACTCTTCTAAATATCTAATTTTAATACTGTGATAAACATAGATGCTGTGTGTCTGCTTCCTAGGATAAAGCTTTCATTAATGCTCTCTCATGTCTTGCAAGCTTTGCATTTGTAGCTCTCCCTTTGAATTCAGTAAGGGCTATGGAGAAAGGAATACCATAATCAAGCCCTTAATCAAATTTATTAAAATCTGATGATATACAACCCAATTAAGGCGTACCTCTCCATTTCTTAAGAGCTTTTTACATTCCCTATAAAACATTTTCTTTCTCATCACATAAAACTTACTGTATGCATTGCTGTCTGTCAGTATGAAGTACTAGCTTTAGAAATGAAAATGGGGTAATTAAACCCACAAGCTATTGTTGATTTAATAATGAAAAGATAATGCTAATTGGCTGAAGAACTTTTGAGCAACTTTCAATCATGCTATTAGCCACACTGTGAAAACCACAGCAATATTGTGATATGCCAGTTTCTAAAAGTGGGACCTTCTTTATGTCATTTGCTGGTACAGTACTTCTCTCAAGTGGTAAATGTATTTCTGCCTGTTTTGCAGTTTCCTATAAGATATCAAAGCTTTCCAGATTTACCCAACAGTAAAAATGCATACCGAGTTTCCTAACCATCTCTTATTCTGTATTATCATAGAGTCAACTATTTCTTCCCCTGCTGGTCTGTGTTGGACCTGCTTTGTTTCAGACGCAAGATCTCTTGTGCTAACCACAGTCCTATACAGTGAACGCTATCAGCACATCTCTCTAACAGATATATATGACACATTTCAGAGCACAAATTCCTGCCTCTGTTAAGCTGAACCTCACAAGAGGCAGCTCACCAGTTCTGACATGATCCCTAGTGTCATGCCTCAACCCATCTCCTGAACACCTTAGTTCAAGTCTGGGTGGTCCAGCCAGAATTCTGCAAGTTTGTGACAGAGCTCCATTTCCAGGATGAAAAAACAAAACAAAACAAAAAACAAAACAAAGAAAAAACCCAAACCAAACCAACCAAACAAATATCATAACAACTAAGCTCTGCATATTTAGAAATTCAAGACTTTCTATATTGATACAAGAGGCAATGGGCAGAAACTGATGCACAGAAGTTCCACCTGAACTTGAGGAAGAACTTCTCTACTGTGTGAGTTCCCGCACACTGGAACAGGTTGCCCAGAGATGTTGTGGAGTCTCCCTCACTGGAGATATTCAAGAACTGTCTGGATGCAATCCTGTGCTGTGTGCTCTGGGATGACCCTGCTTGGGAAGGGAGGTTGGACCAGATGACCCACTGTGGTCCCTTCCAACCTTACTGATTCTGTGATTCTGTGATACAGTTTACCCTCTTCTCCATAAACACCTTTCTCACCTACGATCTTTTATTTTTCTATATTTTCAGCCAGACCACTTCTGCCTGTTTAAGTACCAATCAGAAATGTCTCAAAATGTATTTTCTCTCATGGACATTATGCTGGGTGAAAGCATACTTTAGTGTTTTCACAACCTGATTTATATATACTTCTTAAACTTACTTCCTCTTGTGGGACTGGGTTTTCTAGTGCTTTATATCCAACTGGAATTGTGTAAGGAGAAAAATACTATGAAAATGGTAGCAATGTGCTCTTGCTCTATTGCCATATACTTGTAAAAATAGAGGTAAAAAGCAACACAAAGTTCCCTGCAACAGTACAGAGAGTTTTCTAGAGAGAGATGTCTTCTTTTCTCACAAAGAATGTAAAACTCCTCCAGTAACCTCCACCAGGAACTCTACCAGGAATTCTCTATCTGGAATTCCACACTTAACTTCCATTTAATGCAACTTTTAATATATTCATATATGTTACAATTTCTCTATTTCTCTAGAGCTGTTCAGTATTATAATCTTCCATGCAGCATCATATCAAATTCAGGTAGCTGACCCCTCTCAAAATTTCTTTTTTTCTGAATGTTCTGTTTTCAACATCAGATACCAAATAAGTCAGGCATAATCTATGTATGGTAAGTAAAAAATTATTCCACTTCTTTTATAACCTCTGTATATCTAATTATTGATGGCTTTAAATTTGTTTTTTTTTTTTGTCTGGGTATAACACTGAAATGGCAACCTGGATAACTCCTGATGCTCTAATGGTATGTGTGTTTGTGTCTGTGTGTGTTTGTGTGCATGTGAAGAGAGCAGGAAGAGAGAAGTGGTTAACAACTGTAAAATTTCACTTTGTTTTGACAGAGTTATTAAAACTACTTGTTATGAGATATGCATTTTTTTCTTAATTCTGAGATGAAGTTACTTAGTCGCTTCTTTCCTTCTTTGAGTTTACCTTTCTCTTTAGTTGTAGAATTTCCTCTATTAGCAGCCATCCTGTGTTTGCTCCCAATCCAATTTTTTCACAACCAAGGCAAACCATCACAGAATCTGCATCTATCCCATGGTATCTTTATAGTCAAACTGGGCAGATAGGGACAGGTAAGCAGACAATAAAGTGGGTGAAAAAAGGATTGAGTTGCTGTCTTAAAGATTTGGGACGCATTGTATGAAGTCCCTCTGGCAGCAATGTCCTTCAAAGGCTGATACTCGGGCAAATACAGTTTAACACATTTGTTAGCAGCCTGAATGTTGGGACTCTTCATGAGTTCGCAGATTATAATAAACTGGATAAAATGATTCCCACCCTGAGGAGTGGGGCTGCTGTTCAGGAAGACCACAGTAGACTGGAGCAATGAATCGACAGAAACTCATTAACTTCTGCAAAGGAAAAAGCAGAATCCTGCACTTGAACGAAATGCAGGGGTATAGCCTGTGGTCCAAGTGATAGAAACCAGCTTTGCCAAAAGAGATCTGGTGGTCCTCCTGAGCAATGTTTTGAACACAATTCAGCAGTGCACCCTTGCTGCAAAGAAGGCCAACCACATAGAGGGCTGTATTAGCAAAAGAATAGCCAGCAGGTTGAGGAAAGCCATTCTCCTACTCTATTTAGGTCTTCTGAGGCTTAATCTAAAGACCTATGTCTGGTTTTGGATTCCTCAGTACAAGACAGACATTTATATGCTGGGACATATAAGTTGAGCAGGAAACCATCAAGATGGTTATAGGAAGGTGGTTGTTATGTAGAAGGAAAGGCTGAAAGAAATGGACTTGTTCAGTCATAAGAAGAAGAGGTTGAAGATGTATTTTTGTAGACAACTGCCTAGAAGGAAGGTATAGGGAAGACAGAGCCAGAATCTTCTGAGAGGTGCAGAGTGAAAAGATGAGAGGCAAAAGATGCATGTTGCAACAAGGGAAATTCCGATCAGATATCAGAGCAAAGTTCTTCACAATGAGGTTAGTCAAGATTTACAGCAGATTCCAGCTGGAACTTACAGCTGGAAATCTCCATCCTAGGAGATTTTCAAAACTTGATTAAACAAGGTCTTAAGCAAACTTTTCTAAAGCTGGTTTTTCTTTGAGCAAGGGAGTGGACTGGAAGGTTTCCAGAGATCTTGTCTAACCTATACTATCATAGAATCATGGAATGATTCTAGCAATAATCCTGTAAGTACACCTAAGTTAAAATAAATAAATAAATAAAGAGCTTCCCTCTTGTTTGGCCTGGAGAAGAGAAGGCTCCAGGGAGACCTTCTAGCAGTCTTCCAGTACCTGTAGGGGCTACAGGAAAGCTGGAAGGGGACTTTTTACAAGGGCATGGAGAGATAGGACAAAGGGCAAAAGGTTTCAAACTGAAAGAGGGTATATTTAGATTGGCTATTAGGAAAAAATTCTTTCCTGTGAGGGTGGTGAGACACTGGCACAGGTTTCTCAGAGAAGCTGTGGCTGCCCCCTCCCTGGCAGTTTTCAAGGCCAGGCCAGATGGGGCTTTGAGCAACCTGGGCTAGTGAGAGGTGTCCCTGCCTATTGCAGGGGGGTTGGAACTGGGTGATCTTTAAAGTCCCTTCCAATTCAAACCATTCTGTGATTCCATGATTCTATGAAAAGCAAAATCTAGCATCTCATAACCTCAAAAACAACAACAACAAAAAAAACAAAAACCAAACAACAAGGTTTATGAGTTTTCTTTCTTCGGTGAAGTCTTGCTTTCCTGCTACTGTGGTGGTGCACTGCTTTGACTTTTCATGACTAGTTTGCCACTGGAAGGCATTTCAGTATCAGGTTCCAGGCTCAAACAAAACAGAAGAAAAGAAGCAGAGTGCAGTAGTTGAGAGGGGGAATGAATATTCCTTGAACTACTCGAAAAACAAAGGACAATATAAACCCCACTCTTGGGAACCTCAGTAAAGCAAATCTACACAGAAGACTGCAATTTAAATGTGACATATTCTTGCTCCAAACATACCCAAAATGTTCAAGGCTCAAGAGTAAAATTACTGAAGTTTGTTTTTTTTTCATCTGGATTCTGTTTAGCTAAGTTATCTAGAGCAGCAGATTCTCAGCAGATCTGAGAGAAGATGCATAATCACAGAGAGAAGAGCAGGGAGTAAGAAGCTTTACAATACATAGCTTATTTTTTCATACTGCTGTTGCAGTAGATAGCATGTGCATCTATTTAGCATGTTTCTCGAATTCTTAATGATCACCTGGGACACAGTCCTCAGTGCAAGTCTGAGACAGAACGGTAATGTGTCAAACCCTAGGTCCTGCCCCCTAAGCTTGCTGTTCCTTGCTGTAGCTGCCTCCTGATTGACAATCCATTTTATCACTCTCCCATCCCATATACATGAGACCCAGCTAGCTTAGTCATAGCTGCGTTTTCTTTAACTTAATTTTTAAACTGGCAAGTACTCACTTTGAAAATAATAGGACATTTATCCTGAGGCAGTATTTATATAAGCAGTAGTTCACTTTGAGCACTTGCAATGTCTGTCCATCAAGCACTCAAAACAAGAGGTGAAAACAAACAAAAAAATTATAACATGGCTAGTAATGGTGGGTAGCGTCTCACATTAGACCATATAGATTTCTATTGGCTCAAGTGGAGTGTTAATACTTACTGCTTGCTCCCTATTTTATCTACAGTCAAAGAACAGGTCTTCACACAGGGTTCCTTAGGTTGTCTCTCAAAGGAAATAATTTTCTCCTTTTTATGAATTATCTAAGGCAGAGAGACAACAAAGTCTTCTCCCCTCCATTTATTTCTACAGAGAGGAGTATTCAATCCCATAGTTTATTCTGCTTGTATGGTCTCAGTGGAAATAACAGAATGCTGAAATAGGGCTGGAAGGGATACATTGAGGCTGTCCATGTGAGCTTTGCACATTATGCTTACCTATGGGCACAAGAGGGCTGACACTTCATCCTTGGAAACATCCCAACCACCTCTCCCTAGTGGGTCACACAGAATCACAGAATTCTAGGGGTTGGAAGGGACCTCGAAGGATCATCCAGTCCAACCCCCCTGCCAGAGCAGGGTCACCTAGAGTACATCACACAGGAACGCATCCAGGCGGGGTTTGAATGTCTCCAGTGAAGGAGACTCCACAACCTCTCTGGGCAGCCTGTTCCAGTGCTCTGGCACTCTCACAGTGAAAAAGTTTCTCCTGATATTCACATGGAACCTCCTATGCTCCAGTTTGCATCCATTGCCCCTTGTCCTATCATTGGTCATTACTGTAAAAAGCTTGGCTCCGTCGTCCTGACACTCACCCTTTACATATTTGTAAACATGGATGAGGTCACCCCTCAGCCTCCTTTTCTCCAAGCTAAAGAGACCCAGCTTCCTCAGCCTTTCCTCATAAGGGAGATGTTCCACTCCCTTAATCATCTTAGTGGCTCTGCGCTGGACTCTCTCAAGCAGTTCTAGAGACTGTCAGTGATGTAGGTATATCACTGCATAGGGCCATAATCACTGGCCAGCCAAAAGAAAAGCCAAAGCACCCTAAAAATGGTCCTGCTCCAGTTGTTGCCTCTCAGGCCCAAATTTCTGAGAAGAGCTCATTCTTGCAGTCCTTGCAAAAGAAAACTTTAGAGATGCTTTTTGAAAAGGCACAGCTGGTCAGACTTTCAAAAGTGCTCAACTCTCAACAGCTTTTCCTATTCTCAGTGGGAGTTATCAGCTGTTAAGCCTTTTTGAAAACATAGCCATACATAAAATTAAACTGAATTGAATTCCATTTATCCCTTGCCTGCATTTCTGACATCTGTGATTAGAGTGTTATACCTCCAGCTTGTGGCTCAATAAGCAGCATCCCTCCCTGAGAAAAGCCCAAACGTAGACCAAATGTAGACCCTCTGAGACTGTAGGAGGAACGTGCCATCCTCCACAACAGCTCATCTCTTAGCAGCCACCTCTGCTGAATACCTGGGCTCCACCAGCATCAGCACAGTGCATCTGGTAGTGACTCAAGGTTTCTCTTCCTTATAAAACTGCAGCCAACACACTTGGCTGGCTTGTCAGTAAAATGCTTTGGCATGCTGTATGGACTCCAATTATTTTTCAGCTGAAACAGACCATAATCCTTAGTGAGTTTCATTGAGTACTGCTAAATTATTGCACTGGGCCACTCATAAGAGCTGTTTCACATTTAGCTTGAGTGCATGTAGAACAGAACAGTGTCTGTGCAAAGCTTCAGGAGCAAAACGGGAAACCTGGAGAAACTTGGGACTCTCCAGATTTTCAGGGTAGGCTTGCCAGGGTTCATTGTTTAAGTTTCACCTGGCTAGCTGGTTTTACTCTGCTTGCCTGAAATTTCTACCTCCTAAACTTTTTCCAAAAGCCATCCAGGGATTTAAAGCAGCCTCCTAACCTCAGTATGTTCATTTTCCCTACCAAACACTTCTGACTGACCCACTTCCCATTTGAAATGATCTTGCCATTAGGTATCACATGAAAGGTGATAGCTGTCCTTGCCAACAGTCATCAGCTTCTGATGGTTCTGTTTAACAGCTAGGAACGATGAAATGAAGAGCTATCTCAATGCCTTGTCCTCCTTTGGTCATACCTTTAAATGAGTATCAGGTAGAAGATCTGTGTACCACTAAAAATTTGACCACCTAAGGCCTTTCTGCCTTGGACGACTTCCAGGATGCCATAACAAAACAAAATATTTAGAGAAACAGGAGTGACTCATCACATCAGCCCAGCTAACATGGTCGGCAATGCAGCTGTGCATGCAGTTGAAGTGCTTTAGAACACCACATCCCATTTTCTTTGTTTTCCTGTAATGATTGCCCCAAAACTCAGTCATAACTGACTGAAGGGGGAATGGGATGTTCAGAATTACTCCAGAACAAGGGTTTAGCTTGTGCTTCTAAGCCCATCAGAAAACCTTAAAACATTTCACTAATAATTACACAATCTAGCCCTAAATTAAACACTGTACTACACTGAAATTGTAACTTTCTGGGAGACACAGATTTTTGAAAACAATATTTAAATGAAGTGTTTATTTGGTCACTAATAATAAACAAGAATTTGAATTAGACATTTGTTTAAACCAGTAATAGGAGCAGATACAACCAGTGCTGTTAAGATTTTCTGTTAAGAATGAAAAGATCAGTTCTAACAATTCAAACCTACACAAACTATTCTAAGACTCCTATTTGTACTGAATGACTATGCTCAGATCTAGCAGAGCAAAAGGAACCAATATGTGACAATATCTGGTAATGTCTTAGGGACAAAAACTTTGGTCGAATATTAAATATACCTTTCAAATATTTGGAACTGCAAATAGCTGCACTGGAATTGCAATGGTAGCTTCATATTTCAACAATGAATAAGCTAGAACTGCATTTTAGAAAAGTCTCATTTCTGCTTTCTAGTTTGCAGCCATTATAAACTTCATGAAACAGAAAAGTTGTGTCTCACACTTTTAGAAGGCACATGGCAAACACAGGCCAGTATCAGCCTATGTTGCAGCAATTGTGAAGAAAGAGTGAAGGTGAATTTATGCTTTATAAGAATTAGGGAGTAGGAGAGGGCTCAGCTTATGAACAGGTTGAGTATTTTTTGGTTGTTTACAGCTTGTATTTGCTTGTGTATCTATGTATAGGTTATGCAATTCCTAGATATAATTTAGTGCTTTTATTTGTAAGACAATAAATGCTACTCTTAGCTCCAGTGTTTAGTGAATTTTACTCCAAACAAATGCAAATGAAATGGCAGAAACAGTAGGCTCTGCTTAGCCAAACTAATACCATAATCTATATTTCATATACAGAACTTCCGAGGTCCTGGAGGTGCTCCATCTTTGCCACCAGTCTCCTCTTATCAATTGCTTCTCTATCATTTTCAAAGTGGTATTTAAGTTGTTTCAAGAAATGAAGTCTGACTTATTTTCCCGTCAATTAAGAAAATCAAGGACAGATCAGGAAAATCAGGTCCAAAAGAAGCAAAACAGAGTGCAATACCTGGTCCACTAAGTTGCCTATGCTTTCTCTAAGCCACTGTAATTTCTTATGCAGAGAAAAGATGGCAGTTGGTGTCTATGAGTTAGGAAAGTTTCCAGACTGATATTCAAAGTACCACTCCATTTTAAACCCTTCAGGATTATCTTCACTGTTATCTGGGAGGGAGAAGGGTTGAAGGGGAAGGGATTACACAGACTGCCAGGCCAGTAAAGTGGCCATTTTAATCACGAGACTGATTTTAATTGTAACATTTTAGCTAAATTTGGCAATTAGGCCAAGGATAGTAGTAAACTTTAAAACTGTTCTTGCACTCTGGCATCAGACAGTTGTAAAAGTTTGTAACACCCTTCTTCAATTTTTTGGTTTGATTTCATGGAAATTAGAGAATAGAAGATCATGTAGAGGATTGAATTTTGAGCATTTATCCTTACCTACAAAGGAATAGCTGAAGGCACATACATACCACTCAACCAACTTTCAGTGGACCCCTTAACAGAAAAGGAGATGCACTAGAGGTTTCTTTTCGCTGCTTAAAAAACCCAATATTTTATCTTTATTTATATCACTAGCTATGCACCAGTCTCTGAGGCTAGAGTTGGAGTTTGCCATTGGAAGTTGTTCACTTAGTCCGTGCATCCAAACAAGCTTTACATTTTTACTACATGAACAATAGAGATTGAAAGAAGCAGTGATTCTGGGATCACATAGTAATAATTAAAAGTCTACTCTCACTAAATTCAGTTGTACTATATCCAAGTTACATCAATAGCAGAAAAAGTTGACTTGATTAACCTGATAAGAATTCAAGTTTATATATTGCATGAAACACCATGGTGGGAAGGAGTTTCCAAATACTATGGTATTTTATCCCTAAATTAAGTGAATCATGAAAATCAGCAGATTAGCAAACAAGCATGGTAATAGTTGTAAAAGTTGAGCAGTTCAAGCTGACTACTTTAGTTATTTAAGCTTGAAGTATGTGGAATTTCAATCTTCATGTGATGGATGCCCAAAGGAATTTAATGTAAATGCAGTTGATTTCTTTAAAATTGCAGACAGGATTGTAGTATGCATCAAATAAAAAATTCTTGGCAACTAGCTTAACTGACTGTTGTTTCCTCAGCCAATCTGTGTAAACTTTGTCCCAAATCTGGGCTTCTGTTTTGACCTTGGAGATTAATAGCATAAAATTTTCCCTATAAATACGCTCAACAGAAGGTAAAAAATATACTCCAAGATACAGGAGTTTGTCACCAGCACACAGGAAAGGGAAACTTCTTAAGTTCAAGTATCTGCATTAAATTGAAACCCAGCAGACTTCTGGAGATTTATTTTTCAACGTGAAACTTTGCTGTAACCCTCCAACCTGCTATTATAGTCTTTGACTGAATACAATGTGATAGTAAGTCATCTGCAGTAACTGCAGACTTAAGGACTAATACTTTATTATTTACTCAGGCACAACTCTATTTGAATTTCAAATACTGATGAAGAAACCTGTAGGAATGAGTTTTTCCATTCAGTGTAATAGGAAAGAGACCTGCATCATCTTTAATGTTGTCACTAAGCAGCTTAGGCCTCAATCCAAAGCACTTAATTCTATCTGTATTCAGGATGCTGAGGCACATGCTTAACTTTAATCGTATGCTTAAGTCCCAGTTACATGATTAAATGATGTAAACTGTAGTACTGCCCTAGAAAGAATGCTTCCTTGTGCCAAAATCTTAATAAGTGACACAACTAAGACCAACAAACAACAGCCTGTCTTGTCTTATTTCTAGGTTCAAAGTTCTCTTCTGAAAAAGACCACTAATTTTTATTTTGGTAGGAAGAGTCTCATAAGCATTAGACACTTATTCTGAAAATCCTGGCTCTGATTTGAACTGTTTGGCCTCAAAAACAGTAGAATAAAAAAGCATCCCATATTCCTAAACACCATTTCCATATCTAAACAAAACAACAATTATTTATTCCTTTACAAAAGACAAATAGTGATATCACTTACCTATAACTTCATAGAAGGGGAATGGAAGCTAGAGGAGTAGGCTGATGTTATTGCAAGATTGATCTCGATCATCTCTGGAAGGACACTGAGATCAGGGAAAGGGCCTGACAACTGGAGAAAGAACAATTTTCTATCCATCTTCAAAGAAGGGACAAAAGGATAATCGAGGAATCAGCCTCACTTTGGTCCCTAAGAAAGTGGTTTTGAAACCCATTCCTGAGCACATAAAGGAAAAGCAGGTGATTGTGAGCAGTCATTACAGATTTGTCAAAGGTGAATCATGCCACACCAAGCTGATTGCTCTCTGTGAGAAAATGACTAGACTTATGGACAAGAGGAGACTTGTCAATGTCATTTGCATTAACTTCAGCAAAATACAAGTTGGATGGTCTGGTTCAGAGGGTATTAGTAATGAGTCAGACTCTATCTAAAGACCTGTAACAGCTGGAGTACTGCTAGGGTCTATGCTAGGACTGCCCTGTTTAACGTCTTTAAAGAAGGACCTGTAGGAGGTGATGGAATGCTTGTCCATCAAGTTTGCAGATAACATCAGATTGGGTAGGGATCAGTCAATATGCTCAAGTTCACGGGTGCCATCCAGAAGAACCTATACAGGCTAAAAGAATGGGCCTATACAAGCCTCATGAAATTCAACAAGGAGAAGTGCGGTAACTTGACTTTTAAACGGAAAATTCCTTGCAGTAGCACAGACTTTACTGAAAAGGCTCTTTGGTGTCTCTGTAGACAGCAAGCTGAACATGAGCCAGGGGTGTACCCTGGCAGCAAAGGCCATCCTGAGTTTTATTAACCAGTGCTTAACCAGTGGATCAAGGGAAGTGATTACCTTCTCTTCTCAGAGCTCATTAGCCTGCACCTCAAACAGTGTCCAGTTTTGTGTTCTCCAGTAGAAAAAATAAAATGCTCAACTTATGCGAGTCTAGCACTGAGCACTGGAGCACTTGTCCCATGAAGAGAGCCTGAGCAGCAAGGTTTGTTCATCTCGTTTAAGGAGGTCATCAAAAAGACAGAGCTAGGCTCTTCACAATGGTGCATGCTGGGAGGATGAGACAATGGACATAAATCGAAACACAAGAAGTTCAGGCTGGATATGATGAGAAGCTTTTAAACAATAAGGACAGTCAGGTAGCATCCAAAAAGTTTGTACCATTTCTATCCTTGAAGGTTTTCAAGACCTGACTGGATAATACCCTGAGCAACTTAGTTTGATATCATCACTGACACTCTTTTGGGTGTCTCCCTCTCTCTTTAGGTGTTTGAACTAGATAAAATCCTGAAAACCTTTCCAACCTGAATTCTTCTATGATAGTATATTTCTAAGTGTTTTCTTTTTGCATATCAAGAGTATTGGAAGAGCTACCTCCTTCTGAAGGCTGTCTGGAAGAGAATTCTAAATACTGCAGCACAGAACTTTGTCTAGACATAGGGAGCAAGCGGGACATTTTTAGCTTTATTTTTTACACTACTCCAGACAAAGATAACCAAGACAACAATAAAGAGGTTTGAATACACATTGTGTACCCTGTAGTCAAAGAACTCACACATATAAATGAGAACACACTGAAAGCCCATGTCAACAGCCTTTTGAGTACACAAATTCTGCTTATGAATACTCTGGTATGAAACTGGTGTAACCGTTCAAATGTGACTTGATCCAATTAGCCAATCAAATATTGTACAATAAATAGAATGAGATCTCCCTCTAGGAGTAGCATCATAAGTGTCCTCATTAATTATCAGTCATTCCCCATTTTTGATTTTCAAAACTTAATGATGCAAGGAATAAGTTGAAAAGAAAAAAATAATAAATCAGTTATTACATATTCCTCTTACTATTCCATAGGCTTGGAAATGAAAGTTATTTGTCAAAGTAAAGCAAAGAAAGAGGCTGTAAAGACATTGGCCAATTTAAGAAATACTGGATCAAAATTGATGTTTTTATCACATTAGTAATAAGGTCCAATAAATGCTTAAAAATTATTTTTGTAATATTAGTGATTAAGGAACTCTACGTTTATTCACAGTTCTTTTACAGTTCTGATCATCCAAATTCGTGTTTATGACAAGTTAATTTTGTTTCTTTTACAGAGTTGCAGCTAATATATAAAAAAAGAGGGTTGTTTTTTGTTGGTTTTTTTTTTAATTAATCAAGGACTTGCTTAATAAAGAGTTTGGCTCCAACATCTGAAGTGTTTCTTAGGCCTTATAGGAGATTTGCTTATGCAAAAACTAGTAGCAGGAATTAATATTTCATGTTTTGCAATTCTGACAATCTTAAAAATACATATATATAAAGTATTCATCATCAATGTACAATTCTACTTTATATTTACCTGTATCATCTTTACACTAGAGACCTTCCTCTTCAAACCAGCTTGCTTTAATTCAGTTATTAACTGAAATGATGGTTTGGAAAGAAATATTTCCTTCTTTTGCTTCAATTACCAGCTGAATTAACAATTTGAATAACTTATTCTGCCACTTTCATGTTTAAAATGAATTGAAGGCAAGATAGAATGCCAGATTCTATTATTCCCAAGGTTTGCTCCAAGTTAGGACATGAGCCAAGAGACAAGCTCTTTTTTTCTATAAAGAAAGTTTTCTTTGGGAAATATGTAGAATTTGTTACTCAGTTTCCTGCCACATAGGAAAGATAAGAATACATAAGATGCTGCATCATGTGTGCCAGATCAGCTGGACATTTAATGAAAAGGAGTCAGGGCCTGATCCATTTCTCCCAGAATGAAATGACAGGAAGGCTTTCTTTCCATCAGCTCCAGTGAGAGTTGGATCTAGCCCCATCTGCATGTTTTCAGGCACAAGACCAATTTTCATTTCCTGACCTGCGTGTATTTCCATTGAGACCATTATTATTTCAGAGAGAGAGGAACAACATATCAGAAGATGACAAATATCCAACACCTTTTTTGGTTAATATTCTGCAGATACAGTAACTTTATCCTATTCATTAAATATTTCTATCCACATCTTCAATGTTAAAACGTATTAAAGAAGAACAACAAAAAAACAATATGAATTGCTTTATTACAACAATTGCATCTGCCATATTTGCCTTAATATATTATCAGACACATGCATTCATACATGCACACATGACATGGACATTTGCATGGACAAAGAAATCTTTCAACCTATGTGAATCAAGAAACTCTACACTGCCAGTCTTTATTTATGTGACTGCGAAGAATCAAATAGTGCTATTGATTATAAACCAGATCATTGCAGGTTTCCAGAATGAGTCCCTTAGAACTTGTAATTTTTCTAAATGAATGTCATAATTTATAAGGACTATCTGTTTATGCATTTGCTACCTAACCTGAGGCATTTCATGTAAATATTTCAACTCCTTTAGCTTTAAATGAATTATCTTCTGAAACAGGAGAACATTAGGGTGTTTTTGTAAGAGTAACTTCACACCAATCTTTTGTGAAGTGCTCTGAGACCTCTGAGTGCTTTTGAGAAATGCTCACAGTTTCTTTCCCACTCTCAAAATAACCAATAAAATATTTATTAAAACAGCCTAAACCACACAGGGTAGTGTAGGCTGAAATTTTGTTCTTTGCTTATTGCAGTAGTATAAATATTCTAAGCAGTATTTGCATGAAAGCTATATTTTGTAACACAAACCCCATTGGCAAGTAATTCATTATATCTGTAATACTTTCTGTTGCCAGTCTCATCAAGCTGATTTGGAATTTGTTGCCTGGGTAGGGTGACTCATATGTTTACTAAGCCTGACAGGTGCTGGGCATCTTCCACACTTATTAAAGTTAATGTCTTCAACAGCAGACAGGGAAAACTGTATGTTGAAGTAGGTTCTCTCTTAACAGGTATTCCCAAGTTGTCATTTAAGAGAGTATGCAAGTGGTGTCGATTTTCTTCTGCAATCACAAAACCAGTCCATAACCAAACTCTTATCCCTTCATTGCAAAAATAACCCAATTAGCTTCACAGGGACTCTTTCTTGGAGTAAGGCAAGAAAAAAAATTACACTGTACACGGAGCTTTCCACATAAAAGCTCAGCTTCTTGCCATAAAACTAGCCACATCCTCACCAGAACAGAGGAATTAACATACTGGAAACAAGCCAGTAATTTTATAGAAATATATGCCTTTAAGTAAGCTCTAAATCAGTATTTTCATGATAGCTACAGCTTTGGCATCATTTCTATCCCAACTAGCCACAGCTGCTGAACTGGAGACTTCTGACTTCTTATTAGATAAGTAATGAAAAGTTGTAGGCAGTGGTGCCAGAGCCTGTCCTTTGATATCTGCACAGCAGACAACAGTTGTTGACCAGCTACACCCAAAAAATATGCCTTTAAATTATACTAGTTAGCTAAAAATATTCAGGCGAAAACTTCACAGAGACTTATGCCATGACATTAGACTGTCAACCAAGATATGATGAGACTGAGACCTCACAGGCAACTGTGTATTTGTACAAAATCAAGAAATTAGGAGGACTGAATCTTTAACTACTGAGAAACCTCTACTTTGATGTAAGTCCAGACACTAGATCTGCACTATTAATATGACAAAGTCCTGTACCCTGGCTTCAACCCAACAAGGCCAAAGTAGTGAGCCAGAGACCTCACAGAAACCCATGCCTTAAAACTAACCTGCCATGTGAAAGTTCCTGAGCTAATGGTCTTGCAATGAGTATAACATACAACCATCTAAAAGAGAAAAAATGGAAGATTAAAACCTCTAAAAATTGGGCAGAAGAACTATTGCAGTCTTAAATACTCATCACTTTCAATGTCTAACTTGTCAGGATCTTCCAAAGCAAAATGTAATGGTACATTTTCACAGTTATATTAAACATAACAGTTCAGTTAAAGAACAAGCCTTTTTCCTCTTCAGCAGGTCAGGCATAAAAATTTCTCATCCTTACAATATTGTAAGACATTTTGGTGCAAACCACTGAGCAACTCATCTTTCAAACCCAGGCTAATGTACTGCTGGAAAGAATTTGAAAGAAATCAAAAAAGTGATTGCAAAAGAATTAGTAACCAAAATGTGGACTGATGGAAAAGAGTTTTGAATATATTTCAGCTATTTGGGGGGAGATGGTAATCAGTAATTTGCAGGATGAATGCGTTTATTAGAAATTTACCTTAATCAACCCAAAAGAAATGTTCTGCTATATGAATAATTGTTTGCTCCCCATGAGTAACTGTTTGATGGCAATGTCAAAGTACTTTTATTTTTAATGAAGTTTAGAAAAGGTTAGGCTGAGATGAGTCTGGGATACTTTTCAAAAAATGAGCAGAGAACTAAAATATCTTTTTTCAAAATTACTTCAGAATTAAATTTACTAATTTTTTTTGCAGTTTTGCAGTTTGCAGTTCAAAATACTTATATTAGTTTCCAAAACAGGATTTTCTCTCCTGTGAGGACATTGGAGAAAGTCTGCATGTAGACGCCCCAAAAACTGAAAGCAAATATTTTCTTTCTGAGTGCTATTTTTCCATCTACATTGGCACAAAAAGTAATTGGAGAAAAAATATTCCAGGAAAGTCTTTACTTTCCTGATGTCTGAAAGGAGTTCTACACATTTTTATAGTGCTGCATCTTTACATTGTTATTAATTTGCATTGCTTTCTTTTACCCTAAATCCATTTCTAATTTATAATGTTGTGATTTCTCTGTCTCATTCAAGCAAGCTAATCATCTGACACTGATGACTCATGACTACAAAAGTCTAATATTCTACAGCATCAATCACTGACTTGTTTCTAGATTTCTCTTTGAGTCAGAAAAAGCTGGATGACAGCAACTGCTTTATCCATCTTTTACAGTCTTTGATCCCTCACTTGGAAGGCTTAAAGAGCTACTTAATGTGTAAGGGAAGACCTCCTCACAGAGCTGTGTCAGAGTCCCTGCTCATATTGGCCAAGATCCAAAGCCCATTAAAGTAATTGAGAATCAGTTGTCTTCTGTGGAGTTTGGTTGGGCCCAACAGGTGAAAGGCAGTGTCACTAAGATGAAAGGTTCACTGGAAACACTTCACAATCTTGACAGTGATCAGCAGAAGAAAGGGGTAGTTAAGTTCTTTCATATGCTGCAAGGCTACATTTGTTGGACCAAACCTGGAAACTGGAGTATTCTCCACTTCATATACTGGTTCTCAATGTTAAACAAAGCAAACTACTTCCTTCTACTTGGAAACCGAACATGAGTTTAGAATGCTTTGGCTTTGCTGGCATATGTGGCATGAAGGGAATAAGCAATGGTTAACCAAGCCTAATGGACAAAATCTACAGGGATTTATAAGTGCTTAGGAAATAGACCTCAATCAGCATTTTACAAGAGGGGACTGGGAAAAAAAAATGCTTGTTCTTAGATTTGACACAGGCATAGAAAGCCTAAAAACACTTCAATCTAAAAATTACATACCGATTATTATTTTCCATTTATACTGGAAATGCTATCAAAACTGCACAACTGTGTAACTGTGACATGACTAAAGATGCCAACGTTACCTATGCAAATTAAATCACTATAATAAAAGCTGTTTTCTTTATTGTCCACAAAGTACTGAAATTCTAGGTCATTGCTATAAGAATTTCTGTTATGATTATCACTAATCATTTGTCACTCTACAAATTAGATCCTGAACCACAAACAACAATATTCCTATGCAAATTTCTTTACTCTGCAGAGCTAGCAAAGTGATGACCTCAAAGCCTTTCAGTAGCACTGCAGGGCTGCATAGCACCAAACCCGTAGCAAACAACTTACAAGGCTGATTAAGAGCACCAAATAGTGTTTTTTGCAAACTATCCAACAGACAAAAGTATAATCACAACATACCAAAGTATAAGCAAATATAAGTAAAAAGAGTAAGTTGTATCTTACTTCATTTGGATTTTTGGTTGTCATTTTTTTATTTCTCAGCTTTTTCTCTAGCAGTTTGGTTTCATACTCTGGTCTGGGATGCTCCTGAAAAAGAAAAACAAACAAACAAACGTGTGATTATGATTAAGAGAAAAGAATAAAAAGAAGTTCTTATCACTTATTCATGATCCACACCATCAAGATGATTCAACAGCACAGCACCTTTCAGACTAGAGGGATCACTGCCTAGAGGTATGGGATGCATTATGGGATGCAGGGGAAGAGTATTTACAGATTGCACGGGACTGATTAAGGGATTCTTAGAGGAGGAAACAAAGGTGGTGAGGGAGTGATATAGGTCACTTGAGGAGGAACAGGTGTGGAAAAATAGAGCGATAAGGGGATAAAAAGGGCCAGTCACATGTAAATATCTTGCTGGTCTGTATGGGGGTCTGACCACCAGCAACTGGAGCAAGTGCAGGTGTGAGGCTGAGTGTGTAAGTACTAGTGGAGATCAAGCTGAAGTAGCTGGCAAGTAGGTGAAGTGCCTGGGCGTCAGGGAGGTGTGAGTCTCTAAGGGTAAAACCATGGTGGAGTTGGCTATTAGGGGGACAAGGGGAGTTCTAGCCAACTGCCAGAAAGACCACAGGGCCTAGGGGTCTCTAGGAGTTAAACCCACCGGAGTGTATGTATGTACATGTGTGTCTTCAAGATCAAGATCAGGGTGGGTTAACTGCTGTGGGACCAGGGGAGTCCTTCACCAGAGAGCAGGTTGTATGTGTGAGTGAGCAACTAGAAAGGGGCTTGTACCTCTGGGTGCCAGCAACTGAGGAGACTGGGGTCCAGGGGCAGACAGTGAGCCCAGCACCTGGAGGGATCTGCATTGTACATATGTGCATATATATACTCTCACTAGCAGACCTCCAACCTGCTTAGCCAGGGAGATGAATAGGATGAGGCCATTGTTCTGTCTTCGTGTGCCTGCTGTATGTATCTGTCTCTGTGATCTGTGTGGCTGGCCGTGTACCTATGCACATATGTGGTATATATGTGTGCTCTGTGTAGATATGCCTACTGGGAATACATGCTTAGCCTCACTACAGGTTGGACCTGGGGGCATGAAGCTGTGACTGCTTTGCATCTCTTGGGCTGTTGGATCTGGCTCAATTTTCCCTATCAATAATCTTTTGCTTGCAAGTTATATTTTTCTTTTCCAAATTAGAGCATGAATTCAACATGGTAGCACAGACCTACCAGGATTTTAAAGGCAGCAGCTCTTAAAAAAGACAGATGCCACGTATCTCTTCATTCTTGCCAAGTTCTGAATTAATTCAGAGCCTGAAATTTGGATTTGACACCTGCCACAAAAAAGTTATTCCTATGGCACTGGCCATGCCACCCATCCTTACTATAATTAGAACATGTGCTATCAGCCCAGTCACAAAATCAACTTACTAGTACTTTTTAATGAATCTGAGAGCCATGAAGAGACTAAAAAATTAAAAATTAATTATCCTCATGGACAACAGAACAGGAACTTCAGCAGTGTTCCTTCAGGGATACATGTGCTGTTCATTTGCTGTTGTCAGAAACATTTTCACTGCACCAGATGCCACCTTGAGCATCCTTTGTTGCACACCAGTATGTACACACAGTGAAACTTCCAATATGTTGTTTATCCTGATAATGACATTTTCCTATTGCATTGAACAGGTATGTGAACACACTATTGTGTAAATAACTGCCTCAAATTAATATTTTCGTATCTTTTTGAACTCTATGATCAAGTCATATGTATGCCTGCCCTAAAGGCAGTACCACAAATGGTACATGCATCTACTGCTCCCAGAAAGTCTCGAGGGAACTTTTTTTCTTCAAAGTTCAAGTACAGATATGCCTCCAAGACTCTCGCATTATGATGATATGCCAAACAAATATAATGCAACTGCTAGCATGACAGTTTGTTTTACACTTGTAATTTCAAGTAACATTCAAATTAATAAAACATGTTCTAAGGGTGCAACTGTGACATCCTTTTCATTACGGAGTTCTTTTACATTACTTATGCCTCACATAAAAATCAATACCATGATGCATGAAGTTCAGGAATCACTATAGCACTTCTTGTTACAAGGGTCACTGTTGTTATTGCTTACAAAGTGCTATGGGTGTACGTGGAATTCCAAGAAATAATGAGGCATGGGAAATCTCTGGCGTAACTAAAGTTGATAAGCAGAAAAAGTGGTGGTGAGCAGGATGGGGAAAGACAAAGATACAACAATAATGTTTAAAGGTGCTCTGGTCAATGCACATATCTTGATGTGTTCAGTAGCTTGTTGATTTGCAGGAATTTGTATCACGTTTCCTAGATAAGGTTCAGCGGTCAAATGCAAGAAACATCTTTAGAAAAATGAAAAAAAGATGAAGGCATCAGGCATCAATGGCTAAATGAGGGGAGGCAGCTTGATGAAAATAGGGAAATGAGATAAATGAAGCTGTAAGAAACTGAGATCTAATCACACTATGAAAGCACCTCCAGAGCTGAATTGGCTGTCTTCCTTATTTGTTATTTTCTGCCAAGTAAAGAATTCTGGGACACCAGGGGCAGCTGCCAGAGGTCACAGCAACTTTTGAAAATTGGCTTGAAAGGAAACAGGGTGAGAAAATCAAATGCTATTCAACTGTAACTTACTTTTTTGCTACTGATGGTTTTGCTTTGAGTACATATTCCGTTCAAACTCTGTCATTATGTTTTGTTTTCCTAGTAAGACATTTCAATGTCCCCTTAACTGCACTTCATACACCTACATCTGGATTGGAAAATTAGTTAAACTGTCTTCAATGAATCTGCCAAGTCATTTTACCCTTGACTGAACAGACCACAGCGCCTCCTGTAATGCATGTATCTATATCTTCTTTTTATGAGTATATTGCATGAAACAATCCTTTACAATACAGATGTAGACATACTTGATCCTGATCATATATACGTGGATGTAAAGGAGCAACTCCACTCTGTTGTAAAAAGTGTGATTCAGAATCAATTCTTTGTCTGAAAATGGGAAGAGACTTACACTTAAGACAATAAGCTAGAAATAGTTGTGATGACTTGAAGAAGGCAAAATGTCCATGTAGGGATAAATATGAAACCCACGATGCTGGAAGTTTGCCAGTACGGCTGCCAGACCCTTATTGAAAACCATGTGAGCCAAGGTACTTTGAGGCCAAGTGAGTGCTCAGAGTAGAAAACGATAATTCTCATCCTGAAAACAAAGAGCCAAATCATGAAATTTTTACTGAGACAAAGCTCATATTGACGTCAGTGGGAATTTTCTCTGAGAATGGTCTCCAGGATTTGCCTCAAACATACAACATGTGTATCCACTATACA
The DNA here is from genome assembly GCA_013398125.1 of Aegotheles bennettii. Taxonomy (NCBI): domain Eukaryota; kingdom Metazoa; phylum Chordata; class Aves; order Caprimulgiformes; family Aegothelidae; genus Aegotheles; species Aegotheles bennettii. The sequence continues at coordinate 390,719 of VZRW01001679.1, forward strand.
TTGCAAATTAAGGCTGTGTAGGTAATGATCCATTTCAATAAGACTATATAAAAAGAAGTGATTTCTCCTTAATTTCTCTTTGATTTAGGAAGAAATTGATAATCTGGGTTGCTAAGAAAAAGTAGTATCTTAGAAAGTATCCCAGATTAACTGGCCAAAGGAGTAATCAGTAAAAATTAAGCCAACTTTCTGCTTCATTTTTACACTTTAAGGAAAGTCAAAGAAACACTAAGAATTCATTAAACAGTATTATCCTAATATGTTGAACACAAGCAGAGCAGCAAAGCAGTGCACACTGGTAGGAAGGAAGGTTTCCACAAATGAGAGCTGGAATGATTCACCTGCTGCCCTAAATCAAGATGGAAACTTGGAATGAACAGAATAGAGAGTTCTCTTCTGCAAGAGGGTTAATTTTTACAAACCAAGAACTAAAATACTCTATTTCTTATAAGGATGACACAGTGCGGAGTGGAGGGAGAAGGCTGAGGAATCATTCACACCAATGATCTGCTTAGACCATCCTAGTAATGGCGTGCTCATCCAAGGTAAAGTACTTTTATATCTTAGCATGTATGAAAGGATTGCTGGTAGATGTTCACAATCTTTTCAATTCTGATCACTTGTACAATAAATTTGATTTATGTAAAATTAAAACAAAAGCCTGAATAAGTCACATAACATCATTACAAGTTAAGGTTATTAAAAGAGGAAAGTCACTGTACAAGTACATAGGAATTCAGCTATCAAAGGTGTTGTACAGCAACATAAAACTGAAGTAGCCAAAACAAAAGAACCTATAAGGTATATTATGGAAATATACTTGCTAGATAGATAGATATAATGCCTTTGTTTGCTCCCACAGAGCAAGACCAGTAGTAGTGCTTTGGAGGATTACCTCCAAGACTAAATTTTGAAATATGACCTCAGATTTTTAAGTGCCTTTAAGGTTGAACAACCAAATGCTGTAATTGCAATGTCAAGATACCACATTTTGTGGGTAACTGTAGCAAAATATGACATAATTTATTTTTTTTCCATTAGTCAATTCAAATTCAACCCTTTTAAATACATTGGTAAGTGGAACTGTGTGAAGCCAGATGTCCCTTGAACTATGATATTGAAAATTTTGCTTAAAATTATTTATTCTGCTGCATAAATCGTTGCTGAAACAAATGAGATGACAAACATAAAGAAGAAACCCAGCTGTAAAGTTGTATACTAGTCCTTTAAAATGGGGCATCACCCAGCTTGTCAGTGAAACAAATTCCAGCTTTCCTTATTGATCTAACTTTGATAAATATTACCTGGACTCTAGAAAATTTAAAATGCCTGTGCATAACACTGTTACATTTACTGTTTTTAATTGTCCTGTGGTAGTATCGCGTAGTTACAGTCACAGACTAGGACTCTATCAGTATATATGCAAAGAACTCCTTCTCCAAAGAAATGTTCTTAAAGAATGGATTGTTTCCCCCTTGGGCACTGTTGTCTTTTTTTTGTCTGTTAATGTGTGACAGTGGAAACACTTGGCTGTGGAGGCACTCTTCAGGGGAGCGTGTTTATGGAAATTTTTCTCTGTCAATATTTAAGATTGAGTGTACTTTGGATGGGTTACAGATTTGTAGCTCTCGCAAAAAGAAATACAATAAACACTGCAATATCCTTTAAATTTGATCAGAAATAGCTGTTTCACAAACCATAACATTATGGTCTCAAGATAAAATATCCTATGAATTAGCAAGGCTATTTTCCTCCAATACCAACAAGGTATTTTTCTTCTAAACAAGATCAAAATCATGGGACACTGGGCCTTGAACTTGTCATTGGTCCAAGGCTGCATATTGCACATTATGCGCCACAGGGATCCCAAGAAACCTAGAGAGAAGGTTTAAAGAGATAGTCGCTGATGCATGAGAGAAGCAAACATTTTGTAGATTCATCCTATTGCAGCTGGTCAGAGGTCATAGATTTTAGATCTATGATTCAATGGGCAGGTAGTTGTAAAGTTGAATGCTAAATCAAACTTACAACATAGCACTTGTATCAAGCCCATGGATAGAACTACTGCAAATGTCATTAATTTCTCTGTCTTGCCTTTACTAGAGATAGATAAATGAATAGAAGGTAAGAACATTTCTAGCATGCCAGATCTCAGTATCTATCAGTCTCTCCCATTTTAATAAGAATGCCTCATCAATAGCACATTTTTTCCACCAAGCATGACACTCTCTTCCAGTTAATCAGATTAGATTTTTGTTTATGAAATTAAATTTTCTCAGTACTGTCTATTTATGATATTTTTGGAATTGTCATTTCCCTGGAGTTTTCTTCCTTTAAGTCTCTGTGCACCTAGAAGCCATGCCTTACAGGCAACCTGGCTTACTAGGTAAAAGCAATGTGACTTTATATAGCATTTTAAGGCACACTTCCTAAAACACCTTAAAGCATATACATCAGACACAATCTAACAAAAGCTTTATAATATCCAGAATTATCTGGTTCCAGAAGGTGTATATTCTGACAAACCACTATCTTTCCAAATCTTTGTGAACTTTTCAAATTGAACCATGATCCGCATTAGAGCATTGGCATCTCTCTAGTGTGGAGAATTACAGCTATTTTAGCTAATCTGACCTAAAAATCTATCTCTGACCATAAGTATTTGTTCAGTCTTTATTAATTCTCTTCTGCTGTACCAGTTCCTCTTTTATTTGTTTCCCATAAATGTCCTGATGACTGGATTTACAACCAAGAATGTTATGAAAACAACTTATTTGAAGCAAACATAAATGTTGAATTTGTAGTCAAAAACTTTTATACTTGAGTCTTGAGTTCAATGGCTTGAGTTTCACAGCAGCATAAGCCAATCTAAGCCTGGGCTCTGATACTCACAAACTTCAGTTCAGCTTGCACTAGCCACACACTTCCATTTCTGTCCTTACACTGACAGCAGTGCACATGCAGCTGTGTGGTAAAATCAGGATAAAAACTCCTACCCCTTGTACCCTCAGCCACCCTCCAGTTGTACCAGCTGCCTGAACTTTTCACCACTCAGTTGTATGATTGCCAACATACATGTAAGAGGAAGAACAAGGTTGCATGGCTGGGACAATAGCACCATGATAGTGTGGTGTTACATTGGCCTAAACTGCTATACAGCTACAATCTATGGATGAAGTTGCATGCTATAGATGAGCCAATTTAATGGCTCACCATTGCTAAAAGGGTCTTCCTAACCAACAAGTTCTTCTCTTCTCCTGCCCAATGCCCTGAATACACTATGTGAAAAACTTATCTAATTAACTGGTCCCCTCTGATACGAACACTGTCCACTTTATTTCTGGAATTACTTCTCCACAGCTTTAGTCAGTTAGTTCAGGTGATGGATGAGACACTAGAATTAGTAGCATGAAAGTAAGAATGGGATCTCTACCTAGTGGTAGCAGTGAACTACTGAGACAATTTATGTAGCTTCACCCTGTGATTCTATATCTTCCAAAAAAAGACTTCAGAGAATAATATGGCCAACCCATTAAAAAGAAGAAAAACAAAACCTGGCTTCTAAATTTCATAAACTGAGGTAAACAAATCCATAAATAATCACCTCAGAAAAAAAAATTACTTTTAGAAAAGAATTAATCATATCCGTCCACTAAAGTGACAGAAAGGGTTTTGATTTTCATCAAGAAACTGTGCCACATAATTCAGGTGCCTGAATTTAAATTTTGGATGCATTTGTTCTGTTAGGTCTAAGGAGAGTGGTCACCCATTTTCTATGGAAGAACCGATGGAAACTGGGTGTCTAACTCTCAGATTTCTTTGAAAATCTCAGCTCAAGATGTCTACCTTCACGCACTTATATTTGAAAATGCTGTGATAAACTTATATGCAGAGGTAGTGAGAATTTCATTATTGTGCAATTAACTATTAGTGGACAAGCTACAAATAGAAGCTTTTCAGACAAACCTACACACAAAAATGGCAAAAACTTTCTACCCTTCCTAGAAGAAGTTTAATCTTGCAGTAGAAGCTGCAGAGTAGGATGGAAACAGGAAGGTGAGATCTAAAAAGAGTCAGTGGTTGTTTACTTATTTGAAGTCAAGATCCAGAATCAAAAAAGTGCTCACGTTTTACGAGAGTTAGAATTATTTCTATAGCTTTGACCCAGAGAGGTGTGGATGAATCTATAAAAAAAACCACACACGTGCTCTTAGAAAGTAATTACAAAACCAAGGCTATTAGAAACTTGTATCAATAAAACATCGTCTCACATCACAGAAACACGTACTTGATATAGCTGTAGTGTGAGAGAGTTTTTATAGTCATGAGTTTGCAACAACTTTGCGCTATTCATAAGTGTCCATATGCATATGAAAATGAAGGAGATTAAAATAAAAAAGCCTAAAGCAGAACTAAAGAATAGGAAATGATTCTGACTGCTGAAATATGATGAGCTCGGAAACTCTGCATTCGTTCTAAACAACTGGCAATTTTTTCTGTCATTAAACAATATCACAAAGTATTATTCTTAAATTTTAAAAGCCTTTCCCAAGTTCAAAAGTACTTTTAGAAGTAATTTCCACTAGATTTAGTACTTCATGCAGGTTGAGAGAAGAGCACTTCTTCCAACTTATTTTAGTGTTCATTAAACTTCTGGTGTCAGTGATACTTATGGGAAAAATCACAGAATAAATAACAATGACCTAACACTAAAAGACTTTACAGAAGAATAAATTACATTTAGCCCCCTTTATTCTAGTTCATTAAAATAAGTTTCCTAACACATTTCCATATTATTTACATATGCAGTTAGGTTTTAAAAAAATGGTAGCCTCCATTCACACGCACGAGTAAATGCAAAATGTTTTTTAAATTTAAAAGAAAAAACTGATTTCCTCAAAAAGAAAGTTCTTTCCCCTCACAAGAGAATAAATAGCAATTTGGTACTGAGGTTCTGGGAGCAACCACCTGAACTGGTACCAGGTTCTGATCTCCTTCTTACCCCCTTAACACCAATATCAGGTTAATCCTGGAGACTGTCAGTGTGTCTAGTTTACCCAATACTGAATCACCCCTTGACAACTTCAGTGTGCAGGAAAATTGATTTTGTTAGGTGTAACATAGGAGGACAGAGGGCAGGGAAAATGGGGTTGAGAAAAAGAAAACAATGGTGTCTGAGAGACTTATGTAGGAGAGAGCTGGGAGGGGAAATACTGTGATGTTGGGAGGCCTGAAAAGGGCTGACAGGGTTTGTGAGACTCTGGGAGAAGGGACGGTCCCACTCCACCTCCTCATACCCATCTCCCTCAGAACACATACTGCCATGAAGTGCAAGATCTTCTACCCTGAAGCCATATCTTGCCTGTTCTGCAAGAAGCACATTGCTGGCAAACCCTGCTTACCTACCTGGATCTCCTGGGTCACTCGGAAAGAGAAAAGGCCTAGAGATGGTGCCTGTTTCTAGATGGGTAGTGCTGGATAAAGATATGGGATACAGTAAATCAAGACAGAACTATTGGAAAGCAGGACTTTCTACTCCTGTTCCTCATTTCCTGTACCAGTATCTCCTATTTTCCATCATCCGTGCCATGACTGTGCCCTGGGCAACAACAACCACAGTAGAGAGCTGTGTCACACAGACTGGAAAAGCCCATTCCAGCTCTTCATCCATAGCTTCACACTCCAAGCAACTGTTCACCTCTGCGTTTACATGGGGGCATGTGAGGATGTGAGCCTCCTCTCTGAACTCAGGGGACTGGAGGAAGAAATAACTCATACCACCTCAGGTGACCCAGCCTTTGAGTGGTCCATCACAACATTCTGAGAAATCAAGACCATCTATAAGGACTCAAACAGATTTGAAGCTTTTAGACAATTCAGTCCTGGACACAGGAGGTCATTTTAATGGAAAAGGAATAAAATAAAGGGAATGAAAGCATGTTGATATGTCTGGTAGAAAAGAAATAAAAGAGAAAAAATAACTAGAGCATTAGCATATTGTGGCACATCTCTGGATTAAGAGTTCTGGAATGAAAAACGTGTAATCATATATCTTTACCAACTTCTTGTCAAGCAAAGGAATTATCAGCTGCTTTGGTTCTCATAGTTTACAAATTAAAACACATTTAAAATGTACCTTCATGTTTTATTTTTTAATGGAGCAACAGCTGGTACTGAATTGTTTCCCCTAAAGCCTGAGGGATAACATCCATTTTTCAACATTCCTTCCCCAACTATCCTAATAAAAACCTCATCCTCCTAAACATAGCACTTATATCTATTGTTGAAAGGACTTGTTCAGAAGGTCAAGGTTATCCTAGGATCATTAAATAACTACTGGTAACAGGAAATTAATGAAGGTGTCAGAAGATTCACTGGAAGGAGTGATGAACCCCAAGAAAAGGTAGTAAAATAAACATGCAAAGAGATAAAAAAATATTTGGAAACACGACCCCAGAAAGGAAATCAAAATAGACATGGGAAAAATGTGAGATAACGCATCTGGGGAAAATAACGCAAAATGAAGACCTCATTGGCACAAGAAACCTAAGAAGTAGTGAGTATGAAAGGAGAGATTTGAGACAACATAAAATATTGTAGCTACACATTCCTCTCTCACCATCACTAACCACATTTTCCCAAGAGGACTTAGCTGTGAACATACAGTTATTTTATTAGAGTCTGTTTTCACTCCATTTTTAGGCAAACAAAAATGTCTTATACTGCCTGTTTTAGTAGACAGTATTAGAACTTCAGAAAAGGAGTCTGCTCCTATCATTTGCGACGTGGAAGACAAGATGAAAACATTAAATAAATCAGCTCACAAAAAAAAATATATATTAACATTTAGAGAAGATTGAGTTAAACCATGATCAAGTGAGGAGAGAATGGGAAATATCTGTAAACATATTTAATGTCATCAAGTCTGTTTGCTATTTAATTCTGTCTTACTCAACCTACCTTCCTATTACTTTATCTTAATTCAGCAATAATCCACAAGGTATCTTAAAGTCTTCCCTTAAGGGTTCAATAATATTTTTTTAAGTCATTAAACAGAAAGAGGAGGAACAAGACTTTGGGATTAAAGTTAGTAAAAATTTGCAAAAACTTTTACAGAGCACAGGATTTTGACTTAAAATTGTAACAGATACGTTTCTAATGAGGATAGACACCTAAGTTTCTCCCTGCTTTACTGAAACTGTATAATAGCATGACTATTTGAACAACAAGACCTCCATTCATTGGCATTTCAGTTAGTGTGGACTTTCAGTCCATTAATTCTTCTGAGTTCTGATTCAAATTCTAAGATTTACATTTCTACTTCAGTTTACACAGGATTGCTGCTAAAATGAGGTAAAATCTCTTCCACCCAGAAAATCTAAAGCAGGAACATCCTGTGTCCTAGAAATACAATTTCTGAAGATTCATGGGAGGACATTAGTTTCTACTCCCCACACCCTTAATTACAGTCCCTCAGTATTTCAAGGAGAAGTAGAAGAGGGTATGCATTCTCCTACCTCTACACCTGCTTTATTGATGGCTATACCCTTATTACACAAACTGAAAAACAAACAAATGCACAACCTGCTTGATTGGGTTACGCAAACATACATCAGTGGCATAACAAGTTGAGTGCTATTCACGGTATTTCCAAGATTTTGTCTGTTTTCATGGTTTTGGTCTGTGTTTCTTTTCTGTCCCCCTCCCATTTAGTTATCAGTTGCTCAGTTGCTTTTCAATACAATTACCTGTTTTACAGTCTAATACCCAGTGCTACCTATTATTTTTACAGATTTCAGACATACAAACACAAATCCTTCAAGTCTGTACAGCTGCCAGATGCAAATATGCATGCAAGCCTTAGGGAGTCAGCTCGCTCAGACTGCTATTGCCAAGATATTTACAAATAAATGGACTAAATTAATCTCTCATGTGACTTTTTTGAAGCAAAAGATTTGGCCCACTGTATTTAAAGAATGTAATTTTACTGAAAATTTTATAGTCAAGAGCCCACAAAAATTACACTGAAGGCATTTATTTCAGTATAATTCTCATAATGTACTTCTCAGCTCTTCAACTTTTATGGCCGTTTTCCTCCTTGATTTGATTCCATAAGTTCCCTTTCTAAAGAAATGGATAAAAATAAATAACCCTATCTAGTCTTAAAACTGTTCAAACTTCTGCCCCTTTCCTTCTTTCTCTGTTCAATGATCCTGTGCATTTTGCTGCTGGTTCCTTCTGGCCTAACCTGATCAGAGTTTTTTGTTTTCCAACACTTGTTAAAGACTTCATCACCACTGAAACATGGTGCCAGTATCTGTCTTACAGAAAAATTTATCCCCATCTACTGCACAAAAGGTGAACAAAACCTGATCAAATTTTTGCTGAAGTACCAAGAGCTGGCAGAAGATTAATTAGATCATCTTTAAGGTCCCTTCGAGCCCAAACCATTCTATGATTCTATGGTGTATGGCTTTTTGCTTAAGAGGTCAGGTCAAGAGACAAATCCATTTTGAACATTATTCTTCAAGAAAGAGATGTATCAACTAGAAGATGTCCAGAAAGGAGCAAGAAAAAATGGACATCTAGAAAATTATTTAAAAGCAAAGACTGAAAGAGCAGAGTTTAGTTCATCTTACAAAAAAAAGGGTGACAGAGACATATATGATATTATGTTGAATTTTGCTGAAAAGAGGACAGAGGTCATTTCTTTATGTTTGAAAGAAAGAACAAGAAAAAAGGAACATTTAGGAAAAACAAAACAAAGGAAACCAAGGAAAAAAGCAGATTTAAGTTAGACACTAGGAAAGCTTATTAGCAGTATGGACAGATAAGTATTAGAATAGATCGCCTAGGGAAGAAGTGAAATCTCCACTGATGGATTTGTTTAAGAACACATCAGACAAACATCTTTTCAAAATTATTTAAGTATAGTTGATCCTACCATGCACAAGGGATGGCCCTCAAGGTCCATTCCAGCCTTAGTTTTATGATTCTACATTCCTAGTTCTTCAGTTTGTGCTGAGATGTGTCTGGCACTCCTTCACTTGCTATAAACAAGTGATTCTTGCTGATCCCACAGTTCCTGTCCACCAACTTTTATCATCCTCATCACAGGACCTCACAAACCTAGATATTCTTTCACAGCATTTTGCAGATATTGAGCTAAACCTTAGGATTTTGTACTGCAAGTGATGAACTTGAAATGCAGTAAAAACTGGTGGGCCCATCAAGTATGCTACAGAGCCAAGAGTTTGTCTCCAACCTCTCAGTGTGTACTGTAATTAGTACAGAATTGCCGTTCTCCCAGGAGCAGTATGACATTCTACATAGGATAAGCAGTAATTTCCGATATGCTAATGAACTTGATATGCATCACAACTTGAAAATCTGCCAGTATTGGATTGTACTGTGGGCATCACCCACAACGTAACTGGATAGAGACTAGTGAGAAAGCTGAGAAACCAGAGGCAAAATAGGGAAGGTTGTAGTCAAGTCATCAGTGAAGGAATACTTGGGAGGTCTCTTTTACTCTAAAGGCACTGCTAAAGGATGCATTTTGGGATATTGACGAGAAATACTGGACTCTGCTGTCCATTCCCTGGGTTATTTTTTCATTCTATCCAATGATTCTTGTCTGGGGAATAGATAAAAGTGGAATAAAATCATCACCATGCTACATCACGATGTTCATTATATCAGCTTACTTTTCTTTTAGGTTTTTTGCACTCTATAGCTTGTTTCAGTTCAGTTCAAGTAGTAGGGCTGGAGATTTGTAATGTGGTCTATTGTTTAAGGAGCTGTGCTGGAACATTAAGAAGTTTATTTGAACCCTCCCATCAAACCAAGGTAGGCCTACAATTTACCTTCCAAGAATATGACCACATTTTATTAAGTTAATGAAGAGATCAAGACACACTGATTTCTTCCACACAGGTGCTCAGATTACCATTAACAATAACAGATATTCTAATTGCTGCAATTCTGAATTACTGAATCTGACCCTGTTCTTGAGCCAGGGCAGCATCTGTTGCTAGGGGATATGTAATGGAAGCTCCAAAGTCTACTTGTTCTTAGTATGATATTTAGGGCTAGGAAGTGCACTCTCTTTAGTCAGTGTTAGAAATTAATCCTCCAGTGAGAGTCAGAAATTTAAACAGATCATAGGCCATGACATGTGAACAACAGAACTAAAAACAAATGTAGGGACATTGTAGACATGAATAAACAAGTATATCTCGCACTTTGGTCAACTCAGGTACAGCTTAAGCCCTGTGGGCTGATTGCAAAGTACTTAAAAGTTGTTCTCAAAAAAAACAACCCCATCTGTTAATCTCATTTGTTGATTGCAACAGTTCTGTGGGTGAGTACTTAGAGCTCAGGATGCTGTACCTATGGCAACATAGATGTAGCACAGACCTGCATGTAAATATTATCTATGTTATCCTGACATGTTACAATCAGTGTCACAGAGAATTTTTGTTATACCTAATGAAGTAGCATCTTTATGATAAAGTATTTCTCCTGTAACATTCTGTTATTGCACTCCATACAATGGCATTCTCAACAAAGAATGGTCTGCTGTTGTAACCCTTTTCAACATTAATTATTAAAATTAGAATGCTGGCCAGTAAGGTATAGGTGACAATTTCTTTAATGATACATTGGTACTCAAAACTGTATCAGTACAGTAATTTAGAAAAACATAGCTATAAACTGCATTGAGTTGGAGTAATCTATGAGATTTTTCACTCATGAGAAGTCTAAATATCAATGCTTATCTTCAGATATAGAATAGTTTATACAGTAGATTAGCATGGGGAGAGGAAACTTACTTCTTCTTCCTCCAGTCCAGTTAGATCCCAGAAGTAACTCAATCTCATCTGCAAACGCTTCCATTGTTCAAGGAACATAGTAGCTTTAAAAAATAAAACAATTATAAAATCATAAATGCAGTATGGCGAATGTCTGTGTTACTTATAAGCCTGGACTAATATTTGAATCCCATTATGCTAAGCCCTTTATAAATAAGCACTAAGAAACAGCCCCAGGCCCAATTTTAAAGAAAGAATACAAACAAAACATGGAAACAATAGTTACTGTAATTTTTACAAATAAAATACAGAAAGATATAACATGGATTGCCCGAAGGCACTTGTAAATTCTTGTCAGAGGCTGGAACAGAACCCATCTACTGATATGCACCCAAAAACATAATCTCTCTTTATCTACCATAAATCATTCTATAATTTGTGAATACAAAGCATATAATGAAACAAAATCTAGGTCTAAATATGAATCTGTAACTCTCTAACTGGCAAAACATATTTTGCTGTTTCAGTGCTTGTAATCAGCCAGAAACAAGTGAAGAAAGGTGCAGCCTGCTACTGAAATAAACCATTGATACCTGTATGCAAACTAAGAACTTTAGTAATATGTAGAAAATAATGGTTTTTGAAGCGTATTATAGTGGTGCAATTGAATGTTTTTGTCCTGCATAGACACAGTGATTTTGTCCTAAAGGATTGGCCAGTAGTTCGGTCTCCTGCTTTTCCTTTTTCATTAATATGAAGGAACAGATGTTGCACTGTTGTCTCATATTTACAGTCTCCCAACTTCCCTCTCATAATTGCTGTTTCCTCTAGATAGCACTTTGTCTAACTGCTCATGATTTATGGACTTAGGGATTTATTAGAAATAGCAATTCTTACTCTTGACTTTTGAACACTCATTTTTTGATGACTATATAAATACTAAACCAGTACATACCAACTACAAATATCCATTATACCAATAAAAGATTTATCTATAGACAACTGTGGGCACTGTTTTCTATTTTCTTATGCCTCATTTTGCCTATTCAGCCAGTGAAAAGGGGACTATATACAGCAGTATTTACATAATCTTTAACATCTTGTAGATAGCTCAATACACACAACAGTAGAGAATTAGATCCAGCTTCCTTTGACCGCATCTATACTTCATGTGAGCTGTAAGATAACACTGGGAAAAGTTAGACTACTATTACAAGACAGAATTTGCTTAAAAAGTTAGCTGCAAATATTTTCTGCACAGGTAGCCTCCCACGATGTAAAAATAATATTTAAACCCAGGACTGGCAGCAACTGAAAGTAATCCAGACCTTCAGTAATGAAGTTGCTAGCTCTGCTCCTTTGTTAAGGAGGGGAGGACATACAGAAGTTACATTTAGTATTTTTTAAAAACTGGTGGTTTTAGATATTCTAAATACAAAAACCTTCGGTTATTTTACAGAGTGCTATTATTAATTCAATTTTTCCTGTTATTGAAAAAGTCAGTTCCACATTTAGCTCTGTAAGAAGTTATTTGGCTGGATGCAGTAGCTGTTCTGAAATCAGCAAGTTTGCAATGACTTACACTAGCAGAAAAACAGCTCCATTATATTCAACTGTGTTTCTAAGAAACACATCTGACAGCTGAAATTACAGCAGTAATTTTACTATGCACAATTAGCCTGGCATTACTCCGCATTATGTGAGTATGATCATTTGCAAACAATATTGCTGGAATCACAAAGATACTTCATGAGGCATTGAGATCAGCTAGTAAAATCATGATTCATTTCAAGATATTAACCATAGTAAGTCATCTAGCTTTTACAGAGAGGACAAGCAGGATGAAAGGCTTCTTGTGCCCAGCACCATCGTGAAATGAAGCCAGCTCTTTTAAGTATACAGTTGTAAGTGATAAGACATGCCAGCTTCCACATCACTGTAGTATTTCCTATGAAAAAGCATTCAGCAGCATTTACTAAAGAGACAAGCTGGTTAGGTGTGTGAATGAGATCTGTCATTCAGCAGAATGAACTCTAGATATAACCAGTACAGTCTCCTAGTAGTAAAGCAGCAAAGTTTGCTGTAATCTAATACTGAGTAGGCAAGCTGGGCAGAGTTAGTAAAGGATACTTTATTTCACTTTGCTGTTCTTTGTATACGACGGCTGTATTTTCTTGCACTGACAAGCTCAGTTATCATGGTCCCAAGAACAGACTTTTCCAATCTGTGGGAAACATTTTTTGAAGGGGAGCTACAGCTCAGAAAGAATTTTGTTATTCTTGAGTGCTTTTTTTAAAAAGCTATGGACACAGAACTTTTTGTTTCTTTCTGTTTCTGTACAGATTCTACTCATTTATCTTAGTGCAAGGATATATCAACTTTTTGCTTTGCACATTGCATTGCTGATTCTAAACTATAATTATTTGGGATGAGGCTGCATGGAAATGATCATTTGCATGGATGCAAGTTTACAGTACAGATTCTCTGTCAGAAAAATACTATTTGCCTATGAAAGAGTACACATACACGTGTCATTAATACACATGCTGTCCAGTCAGCTACACTGAAACTTGGACAAGGCAGTGAATTGCGTGCTTCATTGCAGCAGGTAGACTGTGACACATCATCTTCTAGTCTCCTCTGCAACTGGGAGCAATCTGAAGTAGGAAAATGTGTCATTGTAAGAGTCTATAAACTCATAATCTTTTGCCATTTGTCTCAGTCACAGTGCTTACATATTCTTTAACTTTTGATGAAAGGCTTCCAGGAACTGGTAAACAAAACTTCTTACTTCCATGATCTGTTCTGTCTGGAAGTTCCTTAAAAATCCTAGCTATCCATACCCAACAGCATGCTACCAATCAGTCATTTTAAAAACAAGATGTAAAATTTTAATAGGGTTGCAAAGCATTGCTGAAGTATGGCTATAGTCCAATATTATATTTGTTCAATGTCAGATTAATAATGAAAATCTAATTTTGTGGACAATGAATAGGGAAATAAAAAAATCATTCTACAGTAGCAATAACACCTTTAACTTTCACAGTAAACAAGATCTAGAGTGAATGAGGGCATAACACTAGCAATAACACATACAAGCACAGTTCACACACTTTTCAGGGCAGAGGTGAAACCAGAAACAATAAGAATACTACAATGCATTCAATAGTATTTTTTAAATGTTTCGATATTCTCAGTGAGACAGGGTATATTTGCCATTAAAGAAAACCAAGCTTGTATCAGTGGAATCATTTAGAACATATTATAATTGAAATGCTAATAGTCCCATTGTTCTTGGGATCCCACAAAGTTCTTGTAGAATTATGTGACTAAGTTGTCCCACATGGAAGTGCACTCCGTGCTTAAATTAAACCCTTTCAGCTGCCTGCACCATACCAATTCCCAATACATTTCTGTCTCAAATGCAGAAGGTGCTAAAGGGACTTTCCATGTTGATAGAAAATGAGGAAAAACACGGCAAAGATTAGAAATGCCATTAAACAAGGCAGTAGAGGGAGAAAGGACACATTTTTCTTCTCTGACCCACCCAACTCCTCTCCATTTATTCCAAAGCTCGCTGCTGACAGCAGAAAGCCTTATAATATTGCTTTCTCCAGTGTCAGAACAGACAGCCCCACTCTGGCCCTCTGAGGCTTGCCAGCTTCATAAAGCCATACATATCACATTGAATCTAATAGCCTTTTATTACATGTAAGGCTACTATATGTTCTACTACTGTGCATGGCAGCTTTCATTTCTGCCAGGAGCCCAGAGATCAAAAGACACTGTGAACATGCAAAGCAATACTCACCCCAGAGAGCCATAAAGATGGCAAAGAAGACTGTGGCGGGGTTGTCAAACAAGTGGCTAGCTCGAGCAGTAGTACATGCAGAGCTGAGGTTCCAGTAGTCACAGAACTTGTCACACAGGGGGCACATGGTGAAGGCATTGCGTTGGTCGCACATTTCTTTACTATGAATGACAAGCACACAAGTTATACTCAGAAAAGGGGAATGTACAGCAGTGATATCAAGCAGCACCTCATAGCTATTGCAAGCTATTTGCAAACATGTATGGCTTGCACTTGCAAAGAACAGAAGCTGTGTCTCTTCAAGTCACATTGCTCTGGGCTGGAATATTAAATTCCTATAGGCACCATACCAACAGAATGCATCACAGCAACCGATCTAAACACTACACTGTATTAGTGAATTGTATCATTGAAGGCTGAGGTTTACCACACTAAAATAAAATAATAAAAAAAGTCAAAGTGGAATTTGTGATCTCCATGGTAGTTACATGATTTGATACAGATCAGATTTAAATACATGAAAAAGAATTTTGAAGGGGCCATAAAGGAAATTCCGTGGGATATAATCTGACTTGCCCTTGACAAAACACACACTTTTAACATGGTAGTACAAAAATCCATGTCAAATAGCATGTTACTTTGTGTATCAGGACTGGCATCTAAGTCTGCATAAAAGCCAGAACCAGCACCCGGGCATGTTGGTTGATCTGTGTCACAGGCAGAATAAATCTGCAATACCATTTGCAGGACACACTAGGTTTTGCGATAAACTGACATATGTGCACTGAATTTAAAAGACATTAGCCAAGAGTCTTCTTCTCAGCAAGGATGTTGTATTTTATAATATTCACTTAGAGATTCATCTCTCCTGTATTTTATTCTGTGAGGCATTTATAAAAGCAATTGTTTTCCCAGCATGAGGCTTTAACACCAGTTCTCATCTGTAACACCACCTGCTATAAGGTTTTGCCTAAGTTCTTGAAGTGTAACTACTTATTTTAGTCAGTCATACCTATATGTTTTAAGGGTGTTCAGATATTGTGTGCACAGTGGTTTCAGGAAATCAGATACCTTTACATTTCAGGGCTCTAAAGTTTGCTTAATGAGTATGGATGTGGTATTCTTGGTCTCCATAGCTTCTTGTTTTTCTAGTGCAGAGTGCTAGCTTAATTTAAAAATAATTAAAAAAAAAAAAGCCCCCTCCTCGCCCTAGCAGTAAATCTTAGAAAAACTAGAAAGCTTCACTTCTGCCTCATATATTCAGATGTTAAGTTGTGTTTCCTTTCCCTCAGTTTACAGCACTCATCCAGCTGTCCTCTGGAAAGCATGTAATAAGAGACTTGCTTGCAGATTTAAAAATCTTTACTTTAAAGTTGTTATTTTAATTCTTAGTCTTATTTGCTCTGTATTTAGTTGGTTGTTAAAAATCTTTAAAAAATCATTATCACTATCTCTTTCACAAGCCAAACACTACTTGACACTGTTGAGTATGCTTTCAGTTTTTTTCATAAGGTTTATATGTGAAAGACCTCAGTATCTTCACAATCTTGCTCAGGTGAATTGAGTATTGCAAAGCTCAAGTGTCCTTAACAGAATTGCAAGCTAAGGAAAGGCTTGCAACACTGGCTTATTGATAGCATATTGTGATTATACAGACTATCATTAAATAGTATTTTTCTCTAACTTCAAATGAAAAAAAAAAAACTATTCAAACTGTAGTATCAATATGTTTAATATTACATTATTTGGAAAGCATACAGCTGTTTCCAGCTATCATATCATTAAAGTAATTCTCTCTTCTATTTCAAAAGGCAGTAGAGGGTGCTGCAGATACATCTTAGCCATAAATCTCACCTACGTCTAAATGTTAGCACAAGCTTTCCCACAGACAAGCACAGCACATCAAGATTCATTCAGATCAAGCTAAGAAAACAAAACCCTAACTCAGATGTGTTGTTATTCATCATTTACCTATCAGTAATAATGTCCTACAGCAGTGATCCACTTAAATTGCCAATTCGTTTGAGACAATGAAGGAAATACCACACTGAGTGTGACCTGCAGTATTACTAATCCAGCATCCTGTCTCTACCAGAAGTCAGACACAGGTAACACAGAGGAAGTGTCCTTTTTTCACTAAGAAGCAAACATTAACATCACTCTGACAATTTGGTAGTTTTTGTTTAGTCTAACAACCTCAGGACACACAGCCCAAAAGTTAACATGTTTTTGTAAAAGTCAAGAAGGAGAACACTGTGGATACCAGATATGCTGAACCTGCTAAATATTGTTATTCCAACTTGTGCAAATAGCCTGATTTTACTAAGAACAAAGTAATCCAAGAGTAATGGACAGTGTATTTGCATTAACTTCAGTGAGTTCTGCATGGTGTCTTCCTGGGTGAACATGGACAGCTGTGCATTCATAAAAAGCAAATGGCTGTCTTAAAACAGAATTTAAAATAAAGCAGTAGACTCATTGAATATTTCTGTTTCAGGAGCTGCAATACTGAACAGCCAAATAAACATGTGAAATTCAAATATCTTATCTACTCAATGCATGTGCCTTTCTAATGTTCACAGGGTTGCTAATGATACATCACTGCTCTTCAGACATGTTGAAAGCAAATATTCTCACTAAGGATTCTGAACAAAAAGCACAGTCATTATTTTCAAGTAACAAATTATTGATCACAGAGAAACTTACCTAGGAATGTCACTCTCAATGGTTATACATCCATAAAGAAATACAATAATCCCAACTACTGAAGATGGAATGAGGAATTCTGTATATAAACCCAGCCATGCAAAATAAAGTCCTATCTTATCTCCAAAATACTTTCTGAAAAAGAAGAGAGGGGAAAAAAAAAACAAACCAACATGTGTAAAGGGTATAATTTTCAAATGTGTTTTACAGCTTCTTAACAATCTCTGAAAGTTAAAATACTAATTTTCAAAGACACAGATGAAAACCCTGAGTGTCATGGAGTCAGTATCACCAAATGAAGGGAGTGGTTTGGGCAGTTTGGGGTTCTCCATTATGAGAAGTTAAAGATAATCCTGTATCATTACAATACATACTTAATATCTGCACAGGGAAGACTGCAGCTTTTGCATCTCTTAAATGAAGTCGCTCCCATCAAGAATAGCAGAATTTCAACCAAACGTTTAACAGAAAACACTGGAAAGGATGTTGCCCCTCAGAACAGTGCCTAGATAAGCTATCATTCTTTGCCTCTGTAGTCCTCGTGGACTCAACTGGTGAGAGTCATGGAAATGACATCTATGGGAACATACTGACAACATCCTATGATGTCTTAAAGGACTAGTAATCTTGAAATGCTGTTAAAGAAGGACGGTTTACTTGATCACTTAGCACTGGCTTTTCAGAAAGAATAAATATTTTTGACAAATTAACAGTCTCTGGACAGCTGGTTTGAAAAAACAGTTTCTGCTCTGAGAAACAGTTCACTGTAGATGTTGATAAATATATGCTAGTACTCAACCCAACATCTTCATGAATCATACTACAAGAAGTAAACTAAACATAGACAAAACTCACTGATCACTCCAAAGTACTGTTAGGAGTGATTACAAATATTGCAAAACACCGAGAGCTTCAGAGAGCCCAAGAACTCACCATCACTAAAATTAGACTAAATTTAGATAAAAAGCAACAGGATTAGAAACATTTCACAAGCCAGAGAATAAGATGGAGGAATGGTGGACAGAAAGCAGTTATACAGAGAGCACTCAGGGCATGACATTGCATTTGAAACAGTGAGACATTACCTTCACGCTGTGGTGACAGAAAGAACAAAAATAATTTCAAGATAACATGTCTAATAAAAGAAAGACAAGACTTGCTCCTCATAAAGGCTGAGCACAATCTCACTTCAAGATTGAACTCACTCACACTAGGAAAGTTTTACTCAAGCTTAGCACCCCAGGCTTAAATTATTCTCAATGAAAATGTTCAAATAAGATTTTTGGAGGCCCAGGATATCTTTGAACAGATATAGTTCTATTCCAACAGAATTTAATGACAAATCTCCATGTCTGTAGAGTTGAGCTCAAATCCTGTCAGCAGTATGAGCAAAACTGAAACTTTCTACTTCAGAAGCTAGATCTCAAGGCCAGACTGCTCCCGCCACAGGAGAGAGAGGGGCAGGAGTGCAACCAAGGCAGAGAGAAACGGAACAATGAGACAAGCTTCCATAGTCGTTTCCAGCTCAGATGAAAGGAGTGAGGGTAGCAACAGTGGAGGTTTTTTATTACTATAGTTCCTGCTGTTGTCATACAGTATCAGCTGCAGCTAACTTCACATTCCTAGGCACTCACATAAGGAAGTGGGCAATGCAGTCATGCCTCTTTGAGAGTTGGCTTACATGAGTGCCTATATTTGTTTATGTTTAACCAGCCTCGCTTATCCTTTAGGAAGGGCACGTGCAATCGTAAAAGGGAAAACAGAACAAATGCAGGTGATACACAGACAACATTATCTTCAGTATAAAGGATACCATAACTTGGAGAACCAGCTCAAAAGTGAAGGAAATTTCAGGATACAGAGCTTACACCTGATATTTTCAAGGCTGTCATAAGCAACAGACTGTGTGAAGTATCAAAACAACAGGAGTGGAATCATGACAGAGTGACTTGAATGGCAATAACTTAATTAGCTGTGTAGAATCATCGAATCATCGAATC
>VZRW01001679.1:410352-511695 GCA_013398125.1 Aegotheles bennettii
TTGCCCTTCTCTGGACACGCTCCAGCACCTCGATGTCTTTTTTGAAGCAAGGGGCCCAAAACTGAACCCAGCACTCGAGGCGCGACCTCACCAGTGCCAAGTAATTCTCTTTTATTTCAGAAAGACAACTTGCATGTCAGAATGGGAATACTATTCGCAGTAACCAGTCTTTTAACAACACATACCAATTTAGTGACTCAATGTTCACACATCATAGCATAGTTTTTAAGCACCTTGTGACAACGGATTATCACATTTACAGAGAATATAAGGAAATGTGACATTATATGACATAGTATAGTTTATAAAATTATAAACATATATATTTATGTTGCAAATATAATCTGAATACTCTGGGACTATCCCGTAGCCTGGCACATACCAGGTAATTTTGGAGGTAATTTTTAGGAGGTAATTTTTCTTTATTTTCATATTTGTTGGTTTTGAATATGAAGTGAGGGAGGAAATACTTGATTAAAATACAAAAAAAATCAGATGGCCTATAGCTTTTCTTCAAGCCTCCTGTGTGGGTCAACATATGGCAGAAATGGCCTGGGAGCAGCACAGGACAGAGGAAGACTCAGTTTTCTCTCAAGTTTCCTCCTGATTGGGAAGTGACACACTGTGTATTTGACAGTAAGGAAAACATCACTGAACACATCCTAACAACACAGAACAAGAAGCAGGAGAGGGGGATTATTCTGATTATCTGGCTTCTTACTCCTTCCTTATTCATAGAGTTGGGCAAAGCGCATATCTAGTACAATGTTTCAAATAGGTCAAAGCAGACATGAAAAATAGTCCACAATCTGAGCTCTTCTAAACTGCCTATTGTTTTGACAAAGGATCACAAATTAGTGCAGAAAGTGCTCAAATCCCAGAAACATTAGAATAAAGAGCAGCTGACCAGGGTCAATGAAGTTGAAGTTTATGGCTCATGAGGTTTCCTCTAGAATTTTTAAGCCTTCCAGTGATAAATGTGATCTGTAACCTAAAAAGAGAAGAGTTGCTATTTGTATTCATGCCAAGAGAAAGTGAGAAGAGCTCAACAAAGTCCTGGCAGTATGGAAAAAAGCATTTGCCAAGAAGAAAACTGCACAATGGTCTGTGGCTTAACTGTTTTGAAAAAGAAAAATAATTAAGACTGCTGTGCCCAAGCTCAGTCCACCAATGTGCCAGAAAGTAAAATAATGTAAGAAGAAGCAATGACAGTGCTTGGAAGCATGATGATAAATTTAAATCTGAGTTTATCAAGCTAAAAAAACACAGAACATGGACATGTCCTTCCTTTTTTGACATGTCCCAAGAGCTGTCCTTCCATTGCTCTGAATTGGAGTGAAGTCTCTGCAAACACCTGTGAGAGCTTGTGACAACATCTTCTGCGGTCACAGCTGGATTCAGCGATTTTTGGCTCAGACCTTAATACCATGAGGTGGGTTTCTTTCTATCACCCTTCTAAAAATCTCTTAAGAAAGGCACACCAGCATAGTTTTACAAGGTTTGAAACCATTCAACTCCTACTCAAGTCAATAGTTTCATGTTAGCAAATTGTAATGCTATTTCACCTTGAAAGCAGGATGATAAGTTTTCTCAAATGAGGACATACTAGCTCCTCTATATTTGCACACTAAAAAAAAAAAAAAATAGAATTATTGAAGTGAATGAAGAGGGAAAAATATGTGTTCTTCAAGGGCAGAGTAAGATGTACAACAAGCAAAGGAATTTTTACAAGGTTTTGTATATTTATACCAAGAATTTGGCCTCTCCTCTCATTTACATTGGAATAAAACCAGTCTTACTTTATTATACTCAAGGAATTATTTATGATTTATGCTGACATGGAAAAGGAGGAGAATTGAAATGAGAGTTTGCCCTACCTCAGTAGCTAACTCACATCCAGTTCACATACATCCAGACAAAGCTAAGGATTAATCCTTTCCAAAATATGCTCATGGATGGCCCACTGCAGAGTGCCACAAAAAAAAAAAAGTATGCCCTCTGCATTGCATTGCTTTATTTCCACATTAGCTTCATTCTAATGTAGAGAAATGTCCCTTTATATACACATATGCAATGAGGACAGCAGTTCTCATCCAAAGCAAGGGGCAAATGGCTTTGATAATGAGTGTGTACTGCTCCTATCAAAAGCAGCAGCCAAGCATTTTGTTGTGTGTATTTTTACAGTATAAGGCAAAATTTTGTGCCTCTCACTTTGAAAAGCTTTCTGAATGCTGTTAAAATGGCCATCTACCAAGCACTAAGTTCTCTTAAGCAAGAATCATGTCTCTAAGGAAAAATTTGGCTAAATCATCTGTAACTCTTTCAGAAGTTGAACAAATGGTGCACTTCAAGCAAATTATCAGAAACAGCATTAAAAAACTACAACTGCCACCTGTAGAAAGTGTGTTCCCTCTCGTGGCAGAGTTAGAATAAGAAGTATTGAGAAGGACATGGTGAAAATGTTTACTCAGTTCCCTCTGTTTTGCCCATGTAACACTTGAACCAGACATCTGCAATGCACTTCTGTCTGTCTGGTTGCCAAACCAACATCAAAAAGAATAACTGATAATTAAACTC
This sequence comes from Aegotheles bennettii, assembly GCA_013398125.1. NCBI lineage: Eukaryota > Metazoa > Chordata > Aves > Caprimulgiformes > Aegothelidae > Aegotheles > Aegotheles bennettii. Next base: position 412,930 of record VZRW01001679.1, read on the forward strand.
TATGCTTGCATGTTGGTCACAGTGCTTCCATGCCAAGTTGTGCAATTTATAAATAGATTAGGATTTGAGGAAGGGGGGAGAAAGAGGGAAGTAAAAAAACCCTTAGTTTTTGATTCTGTGTGGGATACCTGGAATGTGAATAAAACATGTGGTGCATGACACATGCTGGAAAGAACTTTAGAGTTGTTCAGGAACAAAGTTAAAAAAGCAAGAAAAAGACGCTGTTGACACTGAGTCACCTAACTGGGAAATCTGTTCAAAAATCTCCAGTGTTTTAATTTCCATACCCCATTTTAGGCCAGCTGTTATTTCATATTTGCCACAATTCATTCCATCACCCCTATGTTGGTGGAATTGTTCCTATGCAAAACTAAACTGATTTACAGCTATTTACTGGGTAGGCTTTCCCCTGCGCAAATGGTAAAACAAGAGACATGCAGCACTTACGCCTTCAAAATAAACATATTCACACAGATTGTGGACAAAATTCTGGTGTTTCTACTCTTGGGAGAAAGGACAAGCGGTCCTCTCAAAGTGTAGTTTCATGTCAGAACATATCTGTTACCAGAGCCAGTTTAAAACCTTTCTTTCCCTCCCCAGCTTGCAGCCCAGGTGTGCATTCCCTTTCCGATTCACAGCAAACCAATTCACAGTGTAGGCCTATGAACAGCTGTGAAGGATCAGTGGAGAAAATGGCAACCTGTGGCAGAGTGTCCAGGAGGGTTTTGTCACCAGAAGAAAATCTACCTTTAAACAGAAGGCAAAACAATGATTACCCTTAAAAACATAGAACTAATTTCTAGCACATATTAAGTTTGGAATACATGAGATTTTTGTTTGTTTCTGAGATAACAGTTCCCACCAAATTGAAGTTACCATCTCAAAACTGTAGGCTTATTTCAGAAAGACTGCATAAGTATAAAGAAAACCCCAGTCACTATAGCAGAATCAGGAATAGGACGTAACATCCATGTATACCCCACCATTTCACTCCAGGTAGAGTTGTCTGTGTCCAGTGTTTTCTAGACTTGTAATTTTTTCTCCACTTGAAAATTTTCTCAGGGCAGGATTCAAGCATTTATTACAACCATCTGGGACACCTGGGTGGAATTACCACTCAGCAGCAACACTGAGGCTGCTGTGCATCCAGAGATCTTAGAGATTTCTACCATGTTTGTGCTTGAGAGCATATACGCACATATTCTGTCCAGACAGTCCCAAGAAGAAATATATCAGTGCTAAATCCAGATATACAGAGAGTGCATCAATATGGAAGCCAAGAAAGGCTCCTGGCAAAAGACAACCCCCATTGGAACAACTTGCCAAGAAACTGAAAAACATTTTTTATTAAAATTTTAAGAGGTGAAAAAATACCAACTACAGAACCTCAGCTAAATTACAATGCAGCTGAGTCTGAGGCAGGAAAGAAAAAGTCCATTTGAAAGGCCAATTGCTTCTGCATAGCGAAAACAAAGAAAGCAGCCTTTGTCCAAGGTACATGGCTTTCCCTAAACTGGAGGTAAAAATGAAGACTGTTCAGTAGAGTGTGATTATGAGGGTGTCTGTGAAACTAGTTGATATGCAAGAACCATAAATCATACCCTAAATGCTGAAAGCTAGCTCTAACATCCATGTTTGTGTCCACATGTGCAAATGTCCCTCATTCACTTTGGAACACTTGGTACCAGATCAGTAAGACCTGGAAACAAGTTCAGAGCCACGGCCTGACTTTTGATTTCTATAAAACATTTCATACCCTGTGTATTTTCTCTAGCAAGTAAAGCACTGAGTTATCTGCAGTGCTTCTGACTAAAGGCATTCACCAAAGACCAACAGAGAAACTATGAATCTGACTCTTTTTGACTGAAAGTAGAATAAAGCAAGATGCTACAAGAGCCATTTAATCAAGCTTTTTTGGTCAAAGTTCTTGTTTGAAAACATTAGTTAACAAATATTTGCTGTGTCCTCCAATGGCACCTGAAGTCTGGAGCCAAACCTGCCTAAACTACAGATTATCTCAGCTGCGGAAGTATTTTCTTCCAAGGCACTGTGAAATATTACTTGTGATCCATTATAGGACCAAAAAACACTGTCAAAATATTGCGACTCCTTAGAGAACAGAAATGTGGAAATTCACTTAGATGCAGAACTGTATTTTCCCCTAGACTCTTAGCCCTTAAGAAATAAGTACTATTCACCACAGTAACAAGGTCCTGCTTAGGGAGAAGGTGATGTGTGTGGAGGAAAGGAATATTCAAGTTCTCAAATTCTAATGTATTCAAAACCCTGGGAAAAATATCTAGAGTAAAGCCCACAGAATTTGTGTATTAACTGCAATTTTAAATAGCAAGAGATCAGACCTTACCCTGTAAAGAAATAACACCAGGACAAGCTTCATAGCTTCACAAACCTTATTGCTTCAATTCCAAGAAATTGTCAGAATACAACTGAAAGGGCATAGTTTGTGATGATGGATTATAAACATAAAAAAGCCTTTGTTTACTGACTGTAATACAAAGAACAATAGAAGCATAATAGGTAGACATGTAATGTGACTGAGACAGAAATTAAGGCTGACTGCCTACCAACTGTATAAGCAAGCACCATGATGCTGCATCCTCCCCTCGGTTACGGGAGAGTACAAAGCTTCAGTGCTTTTATGGAGCATTTTTTTATTTGTGCATGGCTTTGGTGAAGTGTCCGGATCACCACAGTTAAAGAGCCCTTTTACTGGAGAGCTAGACACAAAGAAAATATAATTTGCAGGAACATAAAAATAGTAATGTACTCATACACTGCACTTTAGCTACAGTAACAGCAGTTCTTAATCCTGTGCAGTGTTTGAAAGTATTAAATGACTGATTGCATTATTCTGTTGCTGTCTAGATATGCCTATCATGTTCTTTGCTACAAAATTTCTGTGTGTCTCTGATACTAAAGAGAGACATTTTTAGCAAGAGTAGCAATGCAGTGTTTGTCCAGTCACTTCTAAGAACTCATGCATAAGACAACCTATGTACACTCAGTGTCTCTCTTTAGCTTTCTTTATTTTATTCTTTAGCATGTCAGTAACCCTCCAAACCTGGCAAATTAAAAATCCGCATCAGGTAGCCTGACTACCTGAGGCTGAGTCAATCGCAATGTAAGTCAATAGAGGTCACCTGTGAGGAAGGGAGTATAGTTTCAGTTCATAAATGCCTCAGCACACCAAGTGACACTCTATGTAGGAAACAAATAATTCATTCAGTTATACAGACAGTATTTTCTCCCATAATACATTCTACAAGCTCCTACAAATAAGGAGTAACTTATTTAATATGATACAGTGAATCAGTCTTTCTTTCATATTGGCAGGGAGGTTATCTAGTCTTTTTCTTTCTATTTTTTTAACACTTATCATAACTTGCTTTTCTGGCTTTTCTTTACTCACAAATGAGTTGTTTACCCAAGTTTTTACATTGACCAAATGTTAGGTGACTGATATTTTATAACTTTCCTAATCTCCATTTTTCACAAGATAATTTGCATTATTTTCATCATCTAGGTTAACTGTTTGAAGCTCATATACTGAATTCTTTTAAAAAATAACTTTTATTTATAAAAATGAATATGTTATAAAAGCTTTCTTGTTTATCAAATTAATATAAATAAGCCTTACTACAGAGTCTGAATTCATTTCATGTGTTTGCTTTAGTAAGCAGTACTTGCAAATGTTAAGTATTACTGTCAGATAGACACCATCTAGTGGCTAATTTCCAATGAAAGACAAGTATAATAAATTCTTTTTTAGTCACAGCATTACTGCACACCTTGAGATAGCAAGGCTTGCCTCTTGGCATTTTAAGACAATAAGAGAATTACAGAACTTTCTTGTTTAACTAAAATTCAAATTGCTAGTCCTCAAAACTTCTGAGACTGTGACAAATGGAAAGGCAAACAAAACACGTTCAAATGCATCCTGCAAGTTAAATACATGCAACAAATTCTGTCTGTTATCTTCCAGGCCTTCAGGAATCCCAGGTCTCAGAGATCAGGATGAAAGGTTGGAGCAAGAAAGATGTAGGCTTGGTGGAAGAGAATCACGTCAGGGAATACTTAAGCAAACTGGACATAGATAAGTCCATGGGTCCTGCTGGGATGAGTGCTGAGGGAGCTGGAAGATGTCATTGCATGGCACATCTCAATAATCCTTGATCGATAATGGTAACTGGGAGAAGTGTCCAAAGGCAGAAAACAAATGCTACCCCCATCTTCAAGAAGAGTAAGAAGAAGGACCTAGGGAACTACAAGCCAATCTGCCTCACCTCAATCCCAGGGAAGGTGAGGGAGCATCTAAAACTGGAAACCATTTCCAGGCACAGTAAGGATAAGAAAATCATCAGGAACAGTCAGCATGGCTTCATCCAGGGGAAGTCATGCTTGAACAACTTGATAAGCTTCTATAATTAAGTGACTGGCCTGGTGGATGAGGGGAGAGCAGGGAATATTGTTTGTCTGGACTCAGTAAGGCCTTTGACACTGTCTACTATAAGATCCTCACAGAACAGTTGTTAATGCATGGGCTGGATGAGCAGACAGTGAGGTGCACTGAAAACTGGCTGAATAGCTGGGCCCAGAGGGTGGTGGTCAGTAGCAGTCTAGTTGGGGGGAGTGGCTAGTAGTGTACACCAGGGGCCACTGTTGAGTCCAGTCCTGTTTAACATCTTCATTAATAATGAAGTCCTGTGAAACTTGCTCTAGATGGCCCTGTTTAAGCAGGGGTTTGGACCAGATGACATCCAGAAGTCCCCACCAACCTCAACCATTCTGTGATCTTTGAGCGCTTCAATTGTAACTATTCCACCAAGATACAACAGCAATAGGCACCTGTTCAATATTGCATTAAATGGTTCATTTTTCTGCTCTCTGTTCTGACTGTGGAAGTTCAGAGATTTCTCATACTGGAAACCTTCCTTATGTGAGTGTTTTCTGGGGATAGTGCCCAGTTCTTAATCTCTTCCCTTGCCATCTTGGTTTTGTCCACTTTTGGAGATATATTACTGGATTAGACAAAGCTATAGTCTGTTCTAATGTAACATTTGCACAGAGAGACATAGGATCCTCATAGAAAGCATCTTAATATTGGGGTATACATTTAAACCAGATGACAAGTCTTAACCCTCTGGCTTTTGCTTCTCCAGTTAACAAATAAAAAACTTTCATTTCCTACCAAAATACGCTGATATCACCTCCAAAGATACCTGATGGATCGGGACCTATCACTCAAATCCATTAGGAAATATAAGTTTCTAGCTGTGAAGTTTAGGCATAATACAGGCACTACAGAACTTAGCCTGAGGCAGTTCTGCACCCAGATAAAACTGAACTCTAGCTGCCTACAAAACTACACAATCCAAGGCGGGGGGCACCATCCTGGTGTGCAGCAACAACTTCAGTCTTTAGAGCCTTGGCCTTGCCTAAGTCCATCTTTGCTGGATCTAGCTTTTGAAAATCCCACCAAAGGAGTGAGAAATCTGGATGGTAAGGAGGATCTTAGTGCTCAGACAGTGACCTGAAGCCTGGGAATTATGTTTATCAGAAAGCAGGGATCTGTTTTTCCTCAGCACTGCAATACAAGCCTACTGATTTAAAATTCCTTCTCTCATACAAGCACCAATAAATAAGACCAAGCTCTTGCCAAAACAGACAGAGAACCATTTCCTACAGGACCGGTGAAGTCTATGAAATGCAGAGCTGGAGGTAAATCATCTCGCTCCAGTCACAGGCCTGCATCCAGCAGAATAATTCAATACAAATTTTTCATTGAATTATGCACGATGACCAAAAAACCTCTACTTTGCAATAAACACAGGCTGGAGCACTTGTGTAAGCTCTGTTAGGAGAAGGTCCAGGGGTGAAGGGGAATTGCCCTACAACTGCTGGTGAAAAGTGCTGTCCTGGTATCAAGCATCTAATATGCAGTCCATTTAATGGATGTATGATATGATAGAAAAGACCATTCATAAATAAACTGGGGTCGTGAGAGGTAATGAGATCACACAGACACTGGAGAAAGCATTTCTTTCATAACAGCTAGGACTCTGTTCCAGGGTCCCATCTGCTTCTGGCTCCCTCCAGGAAGCTCTCTGCTCCAAAAACTGGCACAAAGGACAATATCAAGGCTGAGTGGATGCTGGTACCCACTGTACCCAGTGCTTTAATGATGATGAACAGTAAGTTGAACGTACTCCATGTTGGGAATGAATCTTCGTTATAGAGTTCCTTAGAACACTAAAAAGATGTTGGACTCAAAGTACAAAAGGGTTATAGTGAGAAGTTATGGTCAGATTATTGCCTCAATCACATTCTCAGCAGAGGTTTGGGAAGGAGCTAGATGGACTACTGCCAAAATTACTGGTGGAGTTAATGGACATTTTTCTACTTAATGCTATGTTTGTTTGATTTTTGTAATTTGTTTGATTTCCAAGCTTAAAGCTGTTCTGTCTTTATCCTAATAAAGAATTTCTTGCATATATCCTGATCATCTTTGTGAATGTTGAATGTATGCCTGCTAAAGACAGTCAGGGAAGAATAGCATAGTGTTCCTATATTTCTGTACGGGAACTGAATTGTTTAGTTACTTACCAAGAAGAACTGGTTTTTTACTGTAATTACCCAGCCGGCATAAGGGCACTCTCAACCAAGATCCCATGAATCAGTGTTGTCTCAGAAGAATGCTGCAGTAACACACGAGACTAAGGGGGAAAGTACAACACTCTAAACACACTGATCACTAATACCCAAAAAGAAGAAATCTCCTTCCTCCTTCAAAGGAAAAGGAAACCCTGAAAAATGAGGAGCACCCCACTGACACACAGTTAAGAATAAAGTTTATAAAAGAAAAGAATCAATGGTTAAGTCTGAAACGTACTTGGTTTCCACTGAAAAGGCATTTCTGTTAAATAAGGAATCAAACTGTCAGGTGTAGAAAAGCTCCTCATTGTAAAAGTGTGCTGACCCCAAGCTATAAGTGATGTCTTACTCAGCAGGTAGTACATAACCACCTGACCTAGCATTTGCTTTACCAGGGAGAAAAGATCGTAACATGCTCCAGGCATTAGGAACTGTATGTTGCCCTGCCCTTCCATGGCGGAATTTTATTTTCTCTCTGCAGCCTTACAGAAGCTGGTGATAGTCATTTGAGCCTTGCAGAGGGAAGGTGTGAAGGGAGCTCACTGCTCTCAGTCTGCTGGCTGTATATGGGAGACAGGCCTCACTGTTCCCTGCTCTGAAACCTGGCTTTCAGAAAAGATATAGGTAATTCTGCCCCTCTACTCCACTTTCATGAGACCCCACCTGGAACACTGTGTCCAGTTCTGGTGTCCCCAACATAAGAGCGACATGGAGCTGTTGGAGCAAACCTGGAGGGGGGCGGGAGGGGCACAAAGATGATCAGGGGGCTGGAGCACCTCTCCTATAAAGACAGGCTGAGAGAGTTGGGGTTGGGTTGTTCAGCCTAGAGAAGAGAAGGTTCTGGGGAGACCTTAGAGCAGCCTTCCAGTACCTGAAGGGGACTACAGGAAAGCCAGAGAGGGACTTTTTACAAGGGCATGGAGTGACAAGTGGAAATGATTTCAAACTGAGAGAAAGTAGATTTAGATTGGATACTAGCAAGAAATTCTTTGCTGTGAGGGTGGTGAGATACTGGCAGAGGTCGCCCAGAGAGGTTGTGGATGCCCCAAGTGTTTGAGGCCAGGTTGGATGGGGCTTGGAGCAACCTGGTCTGGTGGGAGGTGTCCCTGCCCATGGCAGAGAGTTGGAACTGGATCTTTCAGGTCCCTCACACCTCCAACCATTCTATGATTTGTTGTAAATCAGGGAACTGTAAGACTGACCTTGCAGGGCCAGCCAGCCCAATACAGAGTGGGGCACTGTGTATACATATATCCCAATATATTAGTCTGGAGTGATCAGGTTTAGCTCTGAGGCAAGTGTTAGAGAGGGTTGTTCAGTCCCTGTGAGATAACCACATGTTACAAGGTATCTTTCTGCAAAAAAAATAAAGATTCGGCGTTTAGTTAGATTAATTCACAATAATAACAGAAGAGTGACAGGGAAGCAGAGGAATTAAAACATACATGAGAATCTGCACTTTGAGGATCAATAACCCCAAAGTTAGTGTAAACAATGATTGAACAACATTTGAGTGTACATCTGGAATGAGGGACAGCACCAAAGACCTTTATTTTCAAGTCCTAAGAGTTCTAGACAGTATAGGAGACAAATGTTCTTTCTGCAGAGATGAAGATGTGGCTACAAAGTATGGTGGTGAAAGAAGCAATAGTTTGCTAATGTGTTAAGCAGGATAATTGGCCACAGCTAGGGGAATGCTGTACCAGAAACTGATCTTATCCATACTTTTGCCAAGGAAGAAACACTTCTCTCTAAAGACAATAAAACCACCATTTTAGTAGAACTCCCCTTTTCTTATTTTATTGCTCCTTTAAAACGACACTATCCTAAGTAGGGCAAGCAGATACACCTACTTTGTTTTTTTGTGGTGAAGACTGATGAAAGAAGAAAAAAAGAAAAAAAAGGCAAACCAATAACAAGAATTTTGGGGCCCAATTGCTTACATTGAACACTGCACTACAAAGGCCCCAGGACATAGAAAATTAAGGCAAACATATGCAGAGATGGAACAATCAAACTTCAGGACACCATAGGCCTGTCATCATTTTACAAACTACTGGGAAAAGACAGATACAGGCTGCTTTGCTTTAGGAAGACAGCATTCAAATGCAGGAATAGGGGGGAACTGGTGACTGAGTGATCAAGAGCAGGTTCAACGTGGGCACACTGCAATGAAGGGCCAGAATTCATTACACATGAAGATGAAGCAATTTTCCATACAAAAGAAAAACAGTTAAAAATAGGAAGGAAGAAATATATTAGGCAGACATTCGGAGTAGCAGAAACTCCCAAGCTTTGATTTACATGCTATAAACTATAAATAATATAAACTTTTCCACCTACTCCTGCAAAAAGAATTATTGTATACATAGTCTTGATCTTTACAATGACCATGTATTCTTAGTCCTATGCTTCACAGCAACATAAGCATATACAGGCACTTGGAGCTTTGAAAGTAATCATGCTATAGATAATATAGCCTGCAAGTTATTAGGAAGTTAGGTGAAGTCCTAGCAATAGGAAATAGAAATTAAAACATGAAAAATTAGTTAGGTTAGAAGGAGCTTATAAACTGAGACCTTTTAGTAGCACTAGTATTAAAATAAGCTCCACTACAATGAAAAACCTGCTAGCTCTGCCTGATTTCCATAGGGTATGGTAATTTTGTATTAATAACAAGACAACAAAAGGGTATCTCTATTCTGTGATGATGATCCTCTCTTGGGTATGTCAGTTCATTCATAGGTTCTCAACTACAAATGCTTCAAGAAAGGGTGCCCAGAGAGGCCGCGTTATCTCCATTCTTGGAGATTTCAAAACTTGTGAGCAACTTCATCTGACTTTCAAGCCAGCCCTGTTTTGAGCAGACAGTAGGTCGAGGGACCTCCAGAGGTCCCTATTCACAACCTATTAATTCCAGAAACACATAGTTAAAGCTTTGATCAACATACTACAACATTTATTAAAAAAAATCACAAAACTTTTGTTCTTCATGCAGGTTCATAGAATTCCTAATGGAGTGTCCTTTTTGTAGTATCACCCCTTCGAAAACTAACATGAATTAACTGTAAAAATTGATAAAAACTGGGTTTGAACTCATTTTCTTTTGAGGAAATATCATCAAAATAGAAAAAAAATCAATGAACTACAGATAGGTCTTTATAGTACATTTTAAATTACATTACAAGGATTGAGAGGAACTACTGCTGATAAATACATTCCTATAAGGAATCTACACTAGAAAAACTCTCTAGTAAAAATCAATACTTAAACTAGGATGAGAGAAAAAGTGTATTATAGCAGGCAAAACTCTAGAAACCTGCACATCCTAGAACTGCAACTTCCATTCTCTACTTGTTAATATATCATTCTTGCCTTCCAAGTCTAAGGGTAACTGAAAAAGGAGGTAAATAATTTTCAGTACTTCTAGCCTAAGATATCTGTTAGCAAATAATTTCTCATTTCCCTCTCAAAAAATTTTTATCCTTCTCTTCATCTGAGTTGAAAACAGACATATATGAAAGGCAAAATTTGAATTCATATGGCTATATTTAGACATTCATATGCTTTTGCAAATAAAGCTCTGCATTAGCCAGGCTTTGCTTTAAGCAATGTTATTTAATATCTGGATGTGCACTGAGAGACTGAGTATTATAAACATTTTACAAATCAAACCACAGTTCACACTGTACTATCTGTATGATCTGCACTATATATTCTCTTAAAGTTTTTAACTGAAATTGTTTTACTGTATAATATAAATATGTAACATCCACTGTGTTCTTGTTTGGTGAAACCTTCCTGACTCTTAACCTCATTTCCTAATTTACAATAAAAATTAGCTTTTCCCTATAGCCCAAAGTGTTGCACAAAGCCAGAGCAGAGTATTTTTACAGATTAAGACAGCAGGGTGAATGGAACTGTCAGTGAACATCGTAATGGTCCTTTATTTGGCTTTACATTATTAAGAACTTGAAAATATTCTGAATAAGCAGTTAGCAGTCCCTCAGGATATCAGACCTTAGAAACATAGAATCATAGAATCATTATAGTTGGAAGGGACCTCCCAGGTCATCAAGTCCAACCTTTATCCCATCATATTCCTAACCATTAGACCACTAGACCATTAGACCATGGCCTCAACGGCCTCATCAACCTGTTTTTTGAACACCCCCAGGGATGGTGACTCCACCACCTCCCTGGGCAGCCTATTCAAGTGCCCAGGGAAGCCCTGGTCTGTGTCAAGGGTGAGCATAACAAATATCTGATTCCTAGCCTTGGTGTACAGTTACTTGGAAAACTGGCAACAACTGTATGGCCAGAAGCAAGGAACTGAGACACCAGGAATGATTTATTAATAATTCTACAGTGCCATATCTAGTCTTCCAGCATAGGTACTTTGGTTATAGAATGACTTTCAGTTTGCATTCTTACTATATATAGGTGAAACAGGAATAGTTACAAAGATTTGCACTGTTTCAAGTTGTATTAAAAAATAAACTAAAAAGTCTAATTAATTTGGGGATGTGAATATTATTTAAGCAACATACATCAACAGAATTAATGTACTTGAAAACGTCAATCAGAACCAGCATTGAACATAAGGCAAAATAAATGCTGCTCCTTCTGTCCATCAAAGCCTGAATATAAACTTGCTAAGTTACACAGTACTCTGATAACCAGAAGAAAGTTGAGTATAATCTAATCAATCTCAGAAGCATCACAGTAAATTATCAAAATCCACAAAGTGTGGCTGACGTTTGCCAAAGGAATAAGCATCCACATTGAGACTGAGCTCAAATCCCCTGCACAGCACAGAGGTGCAAAAGCCTAGTTCAGTTGCAGAATGGAAAAAGTGGTAATTCTTCAGGTATACATACTCTAAAGTTCTAACATTACCCAGAAAATAAAAACCACATTTATTTTAGTGGTAACAGCCAAACTTGCAGTCAGGCAAATTATGAAAGATAAAAGCAAGAAAAATAATCTCTGAGAACAGAGAATCAATCGCATGTGTCTGGTCCTTTTTTCTTTCTCACAGAAGTCTAAACCACAAAATTTCTATGAAATCATATCAGTATAGTGAAACATTATAATGTAGGCAGCAAAATACAAATGAAGATTGAGTGCAAGCAGATGTACCTCTATTTTTAATTCAGGTGAGCTGTCAGGCCTGGTAAAACTCAGTAATTCCTGTAGCCATTCACAGTTTTACTTAATGTTTGTAATATTTACTATCAACATGCCAGGTGTGGTAATCTTGTTCTGATTTACCTATTCCATACAGTAGCCTAGCCTAGAATAGCTGGTATTCAAAAGTACATAAATCCTGCACAAAAACATTAAGGCAAAAAAGAGGAAATTTCAAAGCCTTCCAGAATCTCAGTAAGATTTGATGGTCTCAATTTGCCAATTTGAAACATCTCACTCCCAGTAAAGAGCAATTCTACTCAGGTTACAAATTAGTGGTTGAGTCTTTGAAAAACTATATACAGTAGTTCAACTTTAACTCAAAATACAAAAAATACATTTTACAAAGATTATTGATTATCCATATTACTAACACCTTTTGCAGGCAATGACATAGGGGCAGATTGATTACTTGAAAGATTAATGCTAATGAATGTTATCTTTTTTATGTATACAAATTATCCAGAAACAGACATTGTTGTCTTTTTTTCTGTTATTTGTTTGCTAATATCACAGTTCATTTATTCCTAGACAGATATCTTATGAAAGAATATTTCAAGTTTTGGAGTGTTCAGCCTGGAGAAGACTCTGGGGAGACCTTAGAGCACCTTCCAGTACATGAAGGGCCTACAGGGAAGCTGGAGAGGGACTTTTTACAAAGGCATGTAGAGACAGAACAAGGGAAATGGTCTCAAACTGAAAGAGAGTATATTTAGATGGGATATTATGAAAAAACTCTTTCCTGTGAGGTTGGTGAGAGACTGGCACAGGTTGCCCAGAGAAGTTGTGGATGCCCCCTCCCTGGCAGTGTTCAAGGCCAGGTTGGATGGAGCTTGGAGCAACCTGGTCTAGTGGGAGGTGTCCCTGCCTATGGTAAGGGGGCTGGAACTGGATGATCTTTAAGGTCCCTTCCAACCTAAACCGTTCTATGATTCTATGATGCTATGAAGTCAGCAGTTTTCACAAACATTTCCTTTTCTTTACTCAGTATTTATATTATACAAAAAAACCTGGTTTGGTTTGGTTTGGCTTTCTTGTAGAGGTGCTGTGGAAATTCCTTAAAAAGCATGTTTGTATTGTTTTGTCTTATGTTAAGCCCAATCTCTTCTATGTTTGTAACATTAAAATTAAAAATATACAAAAACACTGGGAACACATATGGATGTGTTCAGATGAATAAAACTTGTAAAATCAGGAGTAAAAAAAATCAAATCAGTTTCAAAACTGTCATATGCTTTCACATTGATCATGATGTGAACACCAGCTTCTGATTATTCACCAGATTTTGTGACCATACTCTGCAATAAAAAATAATCAATGCAAACAGAAATTCCTCTTTTTTGAAAGAATAAATGATTTTAAAAAAAAACCTCTGAAGTATGACATGCTTCCAGGAATAAGCATTATACAAAAATAAAGGTACATCATTGTTTAGTTCATTTTTGTTACAGTAAACTATTGTAAGAGCTAGAGAAAAGCAGCAAGAGCATTATTTTTAATGCTCTGATCAATCCAAGATTTCATTTGCTAAAGTTACTGGAAGGAACTTAATTAATCTGCATCAGCTAAGAACCAGGTCCCTTAGTGTTTTATACAAGTCCATATTACCTTATGAGGTCAATAGGCTGAAACTTGTAAAAGGCTCCATATCTTGCCCATTCTTGATACAGCAACTAAATAAAATAAAAAAAAAAACACAACAGAAAATTAACTTGAAAAAAGTGATCCCATCTGTTTTTACAAACATCTTCTAAGAGTTAAAAATATCTGTACCAAAAAAAGCAGTTTCCCATACTTCAATACAAGCTTCCAAGCACATTTATGGAAGACTCCAACCAAACCAGCTCTGCAAGGCATATACACATCTTTCTCCATATACCTACCGCCTCCTCATCATATTTATTAGATAGCTATATTAAATAGAAAAGCTCCAAAGATAAAACAAAGATGCTGTAGTCTTGTGGAAATCTTTGGAAAGATGTTAGCAATAATCCTACTTACAGAGTGAAATTCTTTTATGATGTAATTTATTTAATGTCTCGAATCACATCATAGGTAAATACTGACCAGTGTTTCCAGGTACAAGGTGAAGTGAACTCAGTTCAAAACTGGTAAACTGATATGTAAAAACACACCAAGAGGTAACAAATGTGGCAAAACCAGCCTGTTCTCCCTCTCAGCTCTTGGGGCTGCTATACTCAGTAGCACCCATATAAACGTCCCTTTTCTCCCCATGTTGCACATGGACACACAAGTTCACATGTTTACCATTTGAAATTCAAATTCACCCACAACTTACAAACAGCACAAAGGAAGGTGCAGATCATACAGAAACTTCTTACAATGGGAGGAATCCAGTGGGAAAAGAGTCAGGGATAAAAGGAAACATTTCAGATCCTGTGGTATATTAACCACAATACACTCTATTGCAATAGATAAGGGACTTGGGATACTCATTCCTTCTTTCATTGCTGTGATCTATGTGACACAACCTTGTTGAAATTTCAAAATGAAAAAAGAAACCTCTGACACTCTTTTACAAGAGACTGTAAAGGAAACTAGTAATTATGGTGTGAAAGACATCACAGTGCTCTGAAAGAAAAGCCAGCAGCTGGATAGAAATTACCATTCATTAACAATTTGGTAGAAGAGTTAAGATGGTAGCAGGACATTTTACAAATGTGTCTGCATTTATTAATAATCCAGAAAGGTCATTCAAAAATGAAGTTTTCCAGAATCATATGAATCATGGAATCATAGTATCATAGAATGGTTTGGGTTGGAAGAGACCTGGAAGATCATACAGTTCCAACCCCCCTGCCATGGGCAGGGACACCTCCCACTTGAACAGGTTGCTCAAAGCCCCATCTAACCTGGCCTTGAACACTTCCAAGGAGGGGGCAGCCACAGCCTCTCTGGGCAACCTGTGCCAGTGTCTCACCACCCTTGCAGGAAAAACTTTTTTCATAATATCCCATCTAAATGTACCCTCTTTCCATTTGAAATAATTTCCCCTCGTCTTGTCACTCCATGCCCTTGTAAAGAGTCCTTCTCCAGCTTTCCTGTAGTCCCCTTCAGGTATCAGAAGGCTGCTTTAAGGTTTCTCTGGAACCTTCTCTTCTGAAGGCTGAACAACCCCAACTCCCTCAGCCTGGCTTCATAGGAGAGGTTCTTCAGTCCTCTGATCATCTTCATGGCCCCCCTCTGGACTCACACCAACATCCCTCTTCTTATGTTTGGGACACCAGGGTGGGGTCTCATGAGAGCGGAGTAGAGGGGGAGAGCCACCTCCCTCAAACTGTTGTTCACACTTCTTTTCATGCAGCTCAAGATACCGTTGGCTTTCTGGGATTCAAGCCCACGTGAAGACCAAAGAAAGGTCAAAGGAAACATCAGGAGGATCTAACAAAGTTAGATGACTGTTAACCATATTCTGTATTCAGAGGAAAATAAAAAATCAGGATAGTCCCATGCAAAAGAGTAAAATTTCCTGTGGAACCACCCAGATTAGTTGTATTCCTTTCACAGTTTTATGCTGTGACAAGACTGGACAGTCTAAGACAACAGTCTCATTGAAAACTATTTCTTTAAGTACAGAGTGCATAAAAAAACCCAAACAAATAAGCAGAATATAATGATAAATAAAACTAAATTAGCCACATCACCGCTGATAGATTATAAATCTGTATCATTCAAAAGGATGAGTATCAAGCCTTCTAGCCCTATTTCCAAAAAATAAGTTGAGTGGATTCAGAAAAAGAGTAGCATATAAGTTGTGCAGTCAGCTGCTTTAAAATAAGACACCACATCATTCCTACTAAAATTGGAGTTGTGGTGAAACGGTTTTGAGAACAAGCTTCTGTGTGGAATACCTGCTGGCTCCAACAGATGACCTCATACTTCAGTTCCTCCCTTGCTGTGAGTACTAACTGATAGTCCCTTGCCTGTCTCATGGAAGTTTTAGTTAATGTGAAGCAATACAATTGCTGAGTTAATACCTTGGATACTTCTGTTCTTCTGTAAACTATGGCTGGGATTTGGCAATAAGTTTTAAAGCTGCTGGGGAGGAAGACACAACCCAAGAAACACATGCACATGAATACTCAACAAGGTACATGCAGAGGATATTCTGCAGAGAAGTTAAATTATATATTAGATTTATTTTTGTTTCTTTAACAGAAAAAAAGGAACTCGAGAGATGGTCAAAATCAGTACTTTTAAAACAGTAAAATACAGATATTTGCAAAATGTGTGATATGTGGAACTCATCAGCTTAGTTGCAGATTAAATTGCCAACCGTTTAGTTCTATCTGCAAAGTAGATGCTCAGTAAACATGGCACTTTTTTTCCAGTAAATAATAGATTATTGCACACTGAAGTTACATAAGTATGCGAGACCTAGAGAGGATGTTAGTAACAAATTATATATAGTTTTTACAATTATCAGTAGTTGCATCTGTCAGATGGTCCATTTTGACAACTAGCAGCACACTACACCATCTCGTGAAGTTAACAGCACAATAAAATATGTGTGTATGAATTTTAGATACTGTAAATGCAGAGTTATCTTGACATATTTTGAGGTTTTCACACATCACATTTTTATACTGCTTATAATACCTCTCCTCCTGCAGATGCTATGTAAAAGAATAAATATAAAGTGAACAATTAAGACCTGGAGCCTGCAAACATGTGCCCAACAAAGTATTATTGTTCAGAATATGGTAACTGGCTTGTAACCATTTACATGGACAGAGCTGTGTCACTGCATATTCATTAAAGATACAGCATAAATTACTTTCTGTCCATAGATCAGGGATAAACCCTACCCTGCTGAAGCAATTGGGAATTCGGCAATGAGATTCAAGGAGTGTGGAGTCTTGCGTTTTAGAGTATTCCTCTTACAGATCACAGACTTGCAATATGCTTTGCATTTGTGGAAAGAAATCATGAGACTAGGATTGATTTTCTTTGGCTTCAACAGAAGTTGAAGAAGATTGCCCTGGCTGCCATATTGGTATTCTCATATGAATATTTGTGGTTACTTATTAAAAATCACCCCTTGCCATTACTCCACATATTACCTACAATATTAGTTATTTCCATAAATAATCATTATAATAAAGGCATTCACTGAAATATACAACACAAGAAAGTTAAAGCTATTTCATTATTAGAACTACTTAAAAAGTGTTTTGAATGTAGCTACAGAACAAAATTTGAAGAGCAAAAAGAAAGGTCTTTCTAGAATTGCAGTCAGTTCAGGAACAGGTTGCTATGGCATTATGTTAGACTACAGAATCATACTGGGTATTCTGATGCCAAAGCACTGAAGGTGAGTATGGCATGAATATTTTCCATTCACATGTGTTGTCCACACTAAACCTGTCTCAACATTGCAATTTTACAAGATGAAGCCTAATCTGGAAGGTGGAACGTGCTTCCTTTCAACCCATTTATTAAATTGAAAGGAATTCTAGGAAGAGTTTTGTAATATAATTTATTGTATTTTATCAACTCCACTTAAAAGCAGTACTTTATGTAAGTTTATAATAATACTTTCCAATCTGCTTCTAATATTCTAAGGATGTTGTAGTAGTATATGACAACAGTGTATTTCCCAGATAAGTAACAAAGCCCTTATGGATTTCTCAATGTCAAACATATTGCTAGCAATGAAGAGTTACAAGATGCCAGTGGGCTAGAAGCTTAAAAGAGACCAAGTCAGTGTTTATACTTATGGTGAGTTATTACCATGCTGCTGTGCAATATCTTAATATTTTTTCTAGAGCAGAAATCACACTAAAACAGGGAAATTCCTTTACTCCAATCAACAATCTTAGGAAAAGAGTGGGTTTCATTGACTGTAGATTTCTAATTCTCATAGAATGTGACAAAAGTATTGTTTCACAGTCCATTTTCTCCAACGAAATCCTGAAGAGGATTAATAAGGATTAACCTTTTATATTATGAACTGGTACATAAACCTTAATTACTTGTACTCCCTTATTGGCATAAGTACCCCAGATGGGCTAGGTTCATCATTCTTTGGGCTTATGGAACAGAAAATTGTAATGGAAGATGCAGATAAGTTAAAATGGACAAAATAAAAAGGGGCAGAGAAAAATGAAACTGGAAAAGTGTCCCCCTTTCCTTTAAACCTGATCGGGGCTTTTCAGGAAATTAAACACTGAGACTATTAGATTCAGATAGAAAACAGATGATGTTATACTTAGAAATACTACAGCAGATTCAACGGCTAGGCAGCACGGACATATGTGAATAATCAATGAAGTATTTCTGGAAAGAACCTTTTATGTTTTTAATACTTAACACTTCATAACTGAGACTAATAGGCAGAATAAAAAGAAGGCAGCACAAAATACAACTAGTAGGGTGACTATTTTTCCAGACACTAGTCCTTCTAGGCCTTCTTCCCCCCTTTTCCACAGTACCTAATCTTACTCCACTGACTGATGTTCATTTACCCTTCTTTAAAAATTTTGCTAATCTTATCAGCCAGTAAACTATGTAGATGACTTTCAGAGTCCATTACTGTATAACTATTATGACTTACTCAGAGAAAATTCTGCAATTGCAGAGTAGACAATTTCTTCATGAACAAGAAGTTCAAAATGACAGACATAAATATGCAAGCTTCTTTTTTGTTTCTTTTCCAACTTTGTCTCTTTTGCTTACCAAGCTTCATATATTGAATTAAATTGTATACAGCACATGAAGACATCTAGTGGCTGCATGTTAACACTATTTACCAAAAACTAGAAAGAAGATTATGTTTTCAAATTTTTATTAAACCAGAATAGGAGAAATTAAATTTATTTGTATGACTTATGAACTCAGTCTTCATTTCAAATGCTCAGATAATCATTATCTGTGGCAATTTTACTCTTGAGAACTACACTGTGTTTTGACAAATTAATGTCATTTTCTTAACCATTCTTCAAGCAACAAGCAGCATACACCAACATGTAATACCACAGAGTCAAAAACATTTATGGCATTTTTTACAGGTCACCAAGAATACATGCAATTTAATTTCTAGTATAGTAAATATTTCAGGCATCCAAACATTCTCTTTTTTCTTCATTCTTCCCTCCCCCTTTCTCTCCCCACTGTTTTCCCTCTTCATTTCCTGTCCCATTTTTTGTATATCAAGGAAAAAAAACAACCCAGCTAACATTAGAGAACAATATGGAATGGATCTTAATGGATTGCAGTATTTAAATGTTTTTACTCATTTCTAATAGTAAACATATGTATTAAAAAGTCTGAATTAACATAGTCTTTGATTATGCATCCATTTCTCTTGTGCAGACAGTTGGTGGGTGATATATTTTCTTCAGTCATTTAATAGCTAGAAACTTTTTTTTTACAAAATAATTGGAAACAGATTTTGAGAAATTGCATGTAATTTAATTGAATGCATAATCAAATGAAAAATACAACTGTGTTTTTTTCTAGTAACCATTGTTCTTTAGTATCATCTGGTTATGGAAATAAAATAATCATATAAGTTATTTAACAACTTTTGCTTCCTGACAAGTTGAAAAATCTTGTCTATGCACGTGGAGGGAAAATTGAAGCATTTCAAGATGTAAATATCAAACTAAATTCACTGAAATATTTTGTAAGACTTAATAAAAGGTATCGTGAAAAAAAAATTGTATGCAGTAATAGGGAAAAATAAGTAATGCAAAAAATAAATACATTTGTAAGTATATTTACTTGATTGAACACCGGCTAATGTTTTATGATAGCATTTAGGACACTAATTAACATTTATCACATTAAAGCCAATATGAAATTAATTTTGCAATGTATTTTACCTTTCTTTCATTCATGTCATCATTTTGGCCTTCATATTCACCCTAGAGAAAGAAAATAATTTAATAGCTGATGCAAAACCAGATAAAATTCAAAAAAAATTACTCAGTTGTTCTTATATTTTTTAATTTACTTTTAGGTCACAACTTGAAATGTATTTATGTAAGAGTTTTCATACTAGAATCACACACTTAGAATACATTTTCATTGCCACAGTCAATAAATATATGCACTATTCAGTGATACCATCAGAGAACTAGATTTTTAATAGTATATACGTACATCATGAAGAGGGTATGCTGCATCATACACATTGCTTGCTATTAATGTGCTAATACCTAAAAGAAAAACATTAAGATGGTCAATAGTTAGGCATAGTTAAACAGAAAATATTATTACAGATTTAATTTCCTGACATTACAAAAGGGACTGAGCTGTATTACTGAAAATATTCAAAATCATGTCAAGAGGAGTATGTGCCAATCTAGAAGTACCTGGCTATGGAAAACATGTTCTCACAGAAAGGCTCATTTCCACATAGTGCTTTTTCTTGAGTGAACTAGTATGGTACAAAGACTGTTCTCACCACCTTCTCACCCTGCTAGCAAAGAGGTATGTGACTGAGGAGGAAAACATCTGGGAAGTACTTTCTGAAGCTTGACAGTCATCAGAACTATGGACCCCCACTGGCAGGTTCAAATGATTAAAAAACCACTTTCATAGAAGTTTATGATTGAAGAAACCCTTATTCACTATTGACTAATAATAGATCAGGTTTCGTTTTCACTGAACCAAGTGCTGGGTTTTCTACCATTCCTCTTATCAATACATAAGGCCATCCTTCTGAGTTTGAAACAACACTTCTTTTTTTTGCAGGAGTTAAATCAGTTTGTGCTCACCAAATCCACGGTTATGTTGGGAAGTTGGACACACCAGGACAAAACTACTGAGTCGTAAAGATTACAAACAGGAAGTATGGTGAAAGGTACAGGAAGATACAGGGACGTGGCACTATCATAGTGACCACATATTACAAAGTCTTAAGCAACGGAATCCCCAGCTAATGACTACAGCAACTATAGACATACACAAGACCACTGCTAGACATACGCAATACTGACCATTACTGACTCTCAAGACCTATGACTCTAGACCTACGACAAGACCTATATAGACATTCTGTCTTCAGTTTCTGCAGATGAAAACAATTGCTCCATAAAATGACAATTAAAGTTAAAATTAGTAGTTTATCCTAGACCTCTTTGCTGTCAATGTTCAGTAAAAAGTAACCAGCTAGCTTGTCTATAGGGGTGAAAATAACTCCATAGTCAAATTACACAACTATCATTCTGAAATGTTTGGCAAAAACATTCTGGTCAGAGTTGCTAGACAGGCATTACCAGTAAATTTCTTTCTTGGTACAAAGAAAATTACCCTTACCACTACATGCATTAATAGAATCAGTAAATCTTCATGTTTGGATCATGTCAGGTCCTCTGCTGAAAGCATTCCATGTTTGGAAAGTTTACAATGGTTCAGAGCTATGCTAGAAGACAATATGCCCTCCTTGTGTAATGTCATGGAAGTGGAAACAGATTCAGCTGTACACAGATGTAAAAATCAAGAAGCAAATGTGTTTGAAGTGTTATTTTCCTCCCAGTATATTATGAAGCATATGATTATGAAAACCAAAGACTGCTATAAGTACTTTCAACATCATTGTCCTACCTCTTGTGCAAAATAAGAAATGGAATCTTAGAAAAAAACCAACAAACAAAAACCCCACAAACAGACTAAAATAAGGATGCATAAAGAAATCTTTTAAACCACCCATGACAAATGGTCTTAAGCCTCAAGACCAGCAGGAAGGGAACACCTTAGCAATAAATGAAGCATAGGACTTTCGGGGGAGGAACTCAGAAGACCAAAACAATTAATGAATTTAGGTCAAACGTGATATATAATCATATTTTGGCTATGGGCCAGAAAGATGGAAAGGACAAGAGGATTAAAATATTTGATTCATGTCAAATGGGATCTTGAGCTGACCTGAGCCTGAAGTGGATCAGCCTATATTTTCACCTTAGAGTAAAGAAGAAAAGCCTGAAAAATCACTTACTGGTACTTTGATCTTTAATGATGGCCTTTATTACACTATAAACCAGAACAAGCTATTAAAATAGAGAAAATTAAGGGTCAAAAAAATCACATTGGTAAAGCAATCTTTCCCTTCCTACTGTGTCCTTGCAGGACGGACTGCTTCTTTCAAGCTTTCTCTCAGCCCAACAACATACAAAATCTTAAGAGTTTCAACAGGTTCTACACAGTCTCTCTGGATCCCTTGGGAAAGTATCAGCTCTGGGGTCTGGCTTTTACTTCAACCAGCTTAGTGTCCCTGATGGTCTTCAGGCTTCTTGATTTATGTACCTTACTCTGCCTTGTCTCTCAAATCCTGCACTCGAGAGATATCTACTTGCACAGGCTCTGCAGCTCCCAGGGAAAGCATGGTCTCCCCTGTCACCAAGAGGGTTCCCTGGGTGCCAGCTGGAGCAATCCAGAAAAATAAGTTAGTGTTCCTCTCTACCACCCCACTAGAGCCTTGGAGCAGATGGAAACATAGAACAACACAGAGCAAACAGTGAATAAAACAGACAGCAACTGAACAATGTTTTAGAAACAAAGAATGCCTGACATTTTCTCAACCATCTTTGATTTTTTTCAAGGAAACTGTGTAATAATCACAAATTTAAGTGTTTGTTCTGGGCAAAGCCAAGTATTTTTGGTTGAAAAAGAGAAAGGGCTTTGGTTTGGATATTTGGATATAATTTGGAAAAAAAAATATATCTCTGTTTCAGGAAAGCCTAAATGAATCTATTTTCAGTTCTAGCTGCTGTACCGAAGAAATCTGTTACTGCAACTTCACTGCATAAAGTTACACCAAGACTGTGCAGTAATCTGTTGCTACAGCACATCTACTCTTTGCAAGTACATTACCCTAGGACTTTGTGATCTGCACATAAGTGGCCAAACAGAAGGACTCTCAGAAAATATGCCAGAAAAGTACCATCACTACTTCTCCACTAAGGAGATATGTGTCATGATACCACAATGGTATCATGGATGAAAGAAAAGAATAGAAAAAAAAAATGAGTACACTTGTACAGGTTCTGAACCTCAAGAAAACAACAGCTCAAAATGTTATAGGGCTGTCCCAAAAGTATCACACATCTTCAAAACAGTCATAGCTAAGCCATATATTTCACTATGCAGATCATGGACATAATTTTTAAAGATGCAGTGATGAAAACAACCTGGAAAGATGTATTATTCTATTGAAATGGCAAGAAAACTCGACTCCTGGAAGAAATAATACAACATATTGTAGTTGATAGCTGACTTTTCAAAAGCAGATCATCTAATAATAAAATCAAATTTTACAACAACTCATGAAATGCAAGTTATATGCCAGTTCCTGCACCTGTAGAAATGAAAAGCAAGCTTCCATTACCATGTCCTGTCCGAACCACGGGCCAGAAATCCTGATTTTATTTCTCAGAAAATGAAAATCTCTATTATTTCAATCTCTACTTTTTGTGGAAATGTGCCAGCATACTTTTATGTTCTGCTAGAAAAATAAATATTCTGTGTGATATCTAAACAATTCCTTCTAAAACTATATATATTATTATTTTCCTTCCTTCTTACCCATGCTGTTTCTGGCCTTCGTAGATGTGCGCTTCAAAATTTCACGTACCTGTGGAAAAGAACAGCAATATAATACACAAATCATCTTTCAGCATAATTTTCATCATGGAGCTAGCAATAAAACAAAACTTTAAAATAAGATGCTTCTGTAGGGTTTATCTGCACATACATTTAAATCGGATTTTTCACTCACACATAGATGCATGACTTGAGGCCACCAGTTAACATTCAACAATGCTATGGCAGCTCTTACTAGTGGTTTATCTGCCCTAATATTTGTAGGTTAAGTCCTGCTGTTCCACATCATTACAAAACTACATGAAGTGTAAGGATTTCAGGTGGAATGAGAGTTACACTAAAGAAAATCACAACAAAATCTGATTTTGTAAAAAAACATTTAGCTTTTACTTCTGGAAGTATAACATCAGGATGCACATAAAGTGATCAGTAAGTATGTTATATCTATGAACCCCAAGTGCATATGGGTGAGCACAGCATGTTAGGGAGGAGTTGGCATTGCATATGCAAAGAGAAAACTTGCCTCACCAATCTGCTGAGATCCTAGCAGGATCCTAGCAGGATCTCAGGAACATTATACAAGGTTTCTCACCAAAGACTGCTTGAGCTAGGAAGTTACTATAGGATTGTAGAGGAGGTCCTTTTATGGAATAAAATCTAGTTAAAGATTAGAAAGCAGGGTTTAATAACACCTTTAAACAATGAAGAACAGTCAGTAGCAGTGTTTCCCTAATGTGCTGGTTTTGGCTGGGATAGAGTTAATTTTCTTCATAGTAGGTAGTATGGAGCTATGTTTTGGATTTGTGTTGAAAACAGTGTTGATAATTCAGGCATGTTTTTGTTATTGCAGTGCAGTATTTACATGGGGTCAAGGCCATTTCTGCTTCTCACCCCACCAGTGAGCAGGCTGGGGGTGCACAAGGAGTTGGGAGGGGACACAGCTGCGACAGCTGACCCCAACTGACCAAAGGGATATTCCATACCATATGACAGCATACTCAGCATATAAACTGGGGAAGAAGAAGGAAGGAAGAATGTTCGGAGTGTTGGCGTTTGTCTTCCCAAGTAACCAGTAAGCGTGATGGAGCCCTGCTTTCCTGGAGACAGCTGAATGCCTGCCTGCCGATGGGAAGTAGTGAATTAATTCCTTATTTTGCTTTGCTTGTGCACGCTGCTTTTGATTTGCCTATGAAACTGTCTTTACCTCAACATATGAGTTTTCTCACTTTTACTCTTCCGATTCTCTCTTCCATCCCACAGGGGGGTAGTAAGCAAGCAGCTGGGTAGAAGTTAGTTGCCAGCTGGGGTTAAACCATGACACCTACACAGCACCTCCTACACCTGGATCATTGGGCATCTTCAGAAGGGTATTTCTTACATACTTATGAATGCTTAGTGTTTTACAGCAACAAAGAAATGCAAAAACTGATGAAATTAGCAAAGCAGTCACCAATACTCACTATTAAAGCAAATCCTATTCAGCACAAGAAGTCAATGATATATTAGTTTTGTTTACTTACTATTCGGCTGCGGGTAGCATTGTCAAAAAAGGTGTCTTTGTCTTTAATGTTATATCTAAAACATTGAGAGAAAAAAAAATCAGTTATGTTTTCAGACATGGTAGTAATGAGTAAGGTAACACATCAGATTCTGATTTAGAATTCATTTAGAAGCCACAGGAAAGAAAAACAGATATTTAAAGAAAATACAGATGAAATAGTACAGCCTAACTGCTGTTTAAGATCTAGTCATTCAGAGTCCTATCTAGACTGGGCATGATGGTGGGCATAAAAATGCAAAAATATTAACTAACTCAAATGTCTTTCAGGTAATGAGAGCTTGTCTGCTGTTTACACAAGATGACCTTTTAATCTTTTCCTTATAATATACCCTCGGAAATAACATTCTGAGGTTATGTTATTAGGTTTCAACTAGCCTAATGTAGATGTTCATTACTCTTTTCCAAGTGACTAATAAGTCAACATTTCACTTGTTTTCAAATAACCATTCCACAGGAATTATGCATTCCCTTAGACCTTAAAATCATTATACGTGAAATTAGACTTCCCATTTTATTCACTATTAATTAAAGTTGTCAGAGAGGACAATAAATTATATGGTGGGTCATTATATTTATGACTGAATTTTATTTATTAGACATAAATACAAGGAGACACCCAAGAGGAAAAAAGGAGTGTCTAATGTCAAACTAGGCCCAGAAGTATTATTCTGAGTGAAAGGGCAGGTGTCAAGAATTCCTTATCTGCATATTATTAGCCAAGTTTTAATTACTATAATAAATCTATCAAGAGGAAAAATGTTACTGGATTTCTACTAGTTCTTTCTTTTTTTCAAAACAGGCAGTAATATCCTTAACTAAATAATCAGGAATTTGGAGCTAGGATTTTTACAATTCAAGCTAAAAACGTAGATATTTTATTTGTTTATTTGTTATTCCAGTGCCTTACCCAGCAGAAGGAAGTAGAACACTAGCAGAAAGTCTCTGCAACTTATATTTCTGTTAATCCACCAAATCTGAACTCAGTGACAATGCATGTTCATTTACTTTAGATCTGTTTACTTGTCCTCCAGTAGTTTTATGCAGACATGCTTTTTTCACTTGGAAATATTATCCAGGTATAAGCTGACAACTTGGATATTTCCTCAGGGTTTCCAGAAATACTCAATGAATTTCTGAATTTTGATTGAAATGCTGGTAGAAAAAATGTCAACACTGAAGTGATGAATTATAGTTTTCTTCATTTCTCATCACAATTTAAAGTACTCACAAATATATTTTCTCTCTGGAAAATGGGTAAAACAGGATTTTCATGTTGGTATTTTCTGGTTGTGGCACCCGGGGTTGCAGAGGTTCAGTCAATTTGCACCATATTTCATTTAACGTTTTGAGTATTCCCCCTTCTTCTGTGATTTCATACATCTGAGTAAATAAAATATTGTACATTAGCATGTCATTTCCAAAAATCCACTAAAACTAAAAAAAGATAGAATTTTCTGTACACGTTTAAATCTGTAATTAAAATAAGCACATTCTCTGAAGACACATTCCCATGTAACAGCAGGCACTTGAATCCATAAAGGTTTCAGTCCCAAAGAGTAGTTCTTGTCCTTTACAAGCTGCTTTCAGAAGAAAACTCAGTTCAGAACCGTTAACCCAAGAAACATCCTTACTAACTAAACTAGGAGCTGCAGAGAGATGATGGAAAGGCAAAGTAATTATTTTGACTTTGCATCTGGGAATAGAGGGACCAGACAAAACAGAAAGGGCTATTACCTGCTGCCAATTATGCTGCTCTGGCAGAATAAATTATTCCTGGGTAATAATTGCTAGTATGATCTGACAGCACGTGTACACATGCCATTAGAATCAAGGATGCCAGGCTCATGGCTATGTGGCAATTTTAAGTTCAAGAATCTAGCTTTTGCTGATTCAGATTGAAGTGAAGTGCTAGGGAGCTTCCCAGAGATATGAAGGTATATTTCCTGAAACACAGACAATCTTAAAAAACAAGAGTTTATGTCCGCCTCATAGGACATTCCTTCCAGTCCCTTCACCAGCTTTGTTGCTCTCCTCAGGATGCATTCAAACACCTTAACATTGTTCTTAAATGGCGGCATCCAGAACTGCACACAATACTCGAGGTGAGGCCACACCAAGGCTGAGTACAGGAGGATAATCATCTCTTTTGACCAGCTGGTGATGCTGTGTTTGATGCACCCCAGGATGTGGTTTGCCCTCTGGGCTGCCAGGACACACTGCTGACCTGTATTGAACCTGCTGTCAGCCAGCACCCCCAGACCCCTCTCTGCAGGGCTCCTCTCCAGACACTCCTCTCACAATTTATACTTGTGATCAGCATTACTCCATCCTAGCTGCAGAATCCAGCATTTGAACCTGTTAAATTTCATCCATTAATCATAGCCCAAAGGTAATTGTCCAATCACTGTTCAATCTATCTAGATACCACTGCAAGGCCTCTTGTCCCGTAAGAGAGTCAACAGCACCTCCCAGTCTAGTATCATCAGCTAACTTGCTAAAGGTGAATTCAACTACTGCATCTAGATCATTCATAAGTATATTGAACTGAACTGACCACAAAATTGAGCTCTGAGGAACACTGCTGGTGGCTGGTGGCCAGCCAGATGTAGCCTCATTCACTGCAATCCTTTGAACCCTACCATTTGACCAATTCTTCACCCAGCACAATGTGTACCTGCTCGTCTCACAGTTGGACAACTTGTCCAGAACGATACTGTGAAGGACGCTATCAAAAACTACTAAAATCCAGAAAAAATTACATCCACCACCTTCCCATCATCTACTAGGCAGGTAACCTTATTGCAGAAGGATAATAAAGTTAGACAGGACTTTCCCTTTATGAAACAATGTTGACTGTGCCTGATGATTGCATCACCCTTTAAATGCCTTTCAAAGGCATTGGGTATGATCTTCTCCATAATTTTTCTAGGTACTGAGGTTAGACTAACAGGTCTGTACTTTTCTGGGTCTTCCCTCTTACCTTCCTTGCAAATTATAATAACACTGGCTAGCTTCTAGTCACTGGGTACCTTCCCCTGGCTCCCAAGAACTTTGGCAGCTGATTGAAAGGGTTCCTGCTGTAAGATCCACTAACTCCTTCAGTACTCTGGGATGAATCTCATAAGGCCTCATGGACTTACGAACATTCAGCTGATACAGATACTCCCTTACAAATTCAGTGCCCACAAATGGAGTCACTCTTCCTGCAGTTGTGGTCCTCCAACTCAGAGGACCAGGCAGCCCAAGATATATCATTAATATTAAAGACTGAGGCAAAAAAATATTGAATGCCTTCACTTCTTCTTCATCCTTATTTGTCAAGTGACCATCTTCAACAAGTATTGGTCCTGTATGTTCCTTAGACCTCCTCTTGTAAAAGGCTTTTTGTTGTCTGACACAATACTGGCCAGTTTCAACTCTAGCTGAACTTTGGCCTTTCATGTTTTCTGCCTAAATATGAAAACCACAGCTCTGTAATCATCCTGCAAAGTCTGACCTTGCTTTTTTTTTTTTTTTTTTGAGCTCCATGAGGAGTTCCCTGTTCAACCAACTGATCTTCTGCCTCTCTCCCTTGCCTTACGACATACTGGAATTGCCTGCTTCTGTGCATTTAAAAGGTGGTTCTTAAAAACTGACCAGTACTCATGGATCCCTAAGCCCTCAAAAGCAAATGCCCAGGGGACACTGCTAACTAGCTCCCCGAGTAGTTTAAAGTTTGCTCTCTTGAAATCTAGACTAACAACTCTGCTGACCTATTTTCTCATTACACTGAAAATTTTAAAAACCATTTTGTGATCACTGTGGCCAAGACAGCCACCTACCATCACATTTCCCATGAATCCTTCTCTATTCACACACAGCAAGTCTAGGAGGGCATCTTTCCTACTTGGCTCACTGAATACTTGTGACAAGATATTATCTTCAACACACTCAAGGAATTCCTCAGACTTGCTTGTCACAGCAGCATGGTGTTCCCAGCTAGTGTCTGGGAAGTTGAAATCTCCCATAAGGACAAGGGATACCTATCCAGAAATTTTTCCTAATTGCCTGTAGAATTTAACAGTGCTATCACCCTTGCTGGGCAATCAATGGTAGATACCCACAACAACATCTGCTTTGTATTCCATCCCCCTAATCCTCACCCAGAGGCTCTCAACCATATCATCTCTAACTGCAAGGGTTGTACAGTCAAACTTCTCCCTTACATACTGCAGAACTCCCCCATCTTGCCTGGCTTGCCTATCCCTCTTGAACAGCCTAAAGCCTTCCATCCCAACATTCAAGTGACGGGACTCATTCCACCAAGTCTCACTAATACCACAGACATCACAGCTCTGGGAACAGACAAACCCTTCCAGTTGGTCCTGTTTGTTTCTCATACTGTTTGCTTCTCATATACATATTTGAGTGCAGCTCATTCTCTCTCATCAAAAATAACTGTATTGTCATATCCAGAAATATGTTAGTTATAATTGCTAAAAAAATACCTGTTCCCAGTATGTCATTTGTCCTGAAAAATGACTTAAGACTGAATATTTTAAAAAAAATTTGCAAACATTTCATCATGTTTAAGGTGTATAAATACTTTCCACTTTTGGTTTGTTCATGGTTTCATTGGATGTTTGAATAAATAAAAATAACATCACAGAAAATACCTAATGTGCCTTGAAAAAAATTTCTTTTTAGTGGTTATGGGCTTAATTTTTTAATTTGGGTTGCCAAATCCCCAAAATAAAATATTTCAGTTTTTCAAAGTGGATTTTTGTTTTCCTCACAGGAAATTCCTTTACCAACTGTCTTTAATTGCAAAAAAAAAAAAAATTGAGACATGAACATAGTTTTCCTGTCATTCTTGATTTCTGGCATGCACTGGTAGTGCTCCATTTCTGCTTTTGAGATAATAGAAAAATAATGTCATCAATAAGAGTTGTCAGTAATCTTCTCATTAAAAATGTCATATCACTTTTAAGTTGTACAAAACAACTTCTTACCCTAGGGTGAATTTTCTGGAAATCTGAGATCTGATTTCCTTGTTGGAAAATTTTGTCTTCTACACACAAAACCTGAATACTGTTTTCATAACTGCCTAATCAGTGTCTGCATGTCCAGTTGCTCTTTGAATATTTGTCATCCTAATCAATAGATATCAGATATATGGCAATCTCTATGGCAATTTCATTCAACATGAAGTGTGCACAGACCTGATTGGTTCATTGAAATCTGTTGCTTTAAAGAGAAGGATATCTTTACTCCAGATGATTCTGTGTCTTTAGGGCTTTATTATTTACTGTGCATTCTTTCTCCCATTCAGAGGAGAGAAGGGGATGCAGAACTGTTCCTGAATGAGTAGAGTGGCCACTGGAGACTATCAGCTCCTGGAGACCTTTACTAAGAACAATATGATTGTATTACTCAATTAAAATAGTGTAAAATTTGCTTCAGTGTATCTGCAAAAAACTAGGAGGGCAAAATTCCCATGAGGGAAAAAGGAAGGAGAAATGAGCAGGCACTAAAAATGCACAAAAGGAACGATGCTGGGAAGGGATCAAAGAGAGAGGCTGAATACGTAGGTGTATTTCTAGAAAGGGCCTACACATCCCTTAGTATGCCAGAAGTATGCATTTTCAAAGACTGATTAGAAATAACCAGATGACTTTTTTTTTTTTCTGGGATGCAACCACAATACAGTAAACGTATACAAGATTGGCTTGGCCAAGCCCCTGACAGTGACAGATTGTAACACCACGAGATGTGAACAATATTGAAGCTTTTGCTCGGTGGAAAAAATCAATATGGAAAAAAACCAAACCAAACCAACCAAACAAACAAAAACACAAACAAAAACCCAAATAAACAAACAAACAACAACCCTGTCAAAGAAAACAAATTGTTCAGTCATTTGTTTCTAATTACAGTGTAATAAAATAGATGTTCAGTAGTGCAATTGATGAGTATCACTAACTGAAAGCACAAGGCAGTTCCACCAACTCCAGTGGAGATGTTGGCCAGCATGCTAACTCACTGCAGGACCACAAACTTTGGGATCTGCTCCTCAGAATTT
The DNA here is from genome assembly GCA_013398125.1 of Aegotheles bennettii. Lineage (NCBI taxonomy): Eukaryota > Metazoa > Chordata > Aves > Caprimulgiformes > Aegothelidae > Aegotheles > Aegotheles bennettii. The sequence continues at coordinate 443,982 of VZRW01001679.1, forward strand.
ACAATGTTTGCCAGCAACTCTGCTGAAAGCTTTAGATAATGTCAGTTACTACAACTGTAAAGTAGAAAGTGAGCCAAAGTTTTAATGACAATGGGCAAGTCTGAATGCATTGTCATTGCTACCACCAAAACAGACTCTCTTGGCATCCCCAGGCCTTAGAGAAATCTTAAGGCAATGACCAGCTATCATACTATCTCCCATAATGTACCTCACCTTTGAGGAAATTTCCTAGACAAAAAATCCATACAGCTAATACCTCCCAAGCTTTCAAAGCCTTTCTTAAAACTCACCTCTGTCATCACTCTTCTGAACGCAGTCTGTCAGCCAGGTTCCTCTGTGGCCTTTGAAATACCTTTTGAAAACCCCATCTTAAACCTGACTCTCAATACTAAATCATTTCATAATAATTAGTAATGAGAAATAATAAGCCTGGCAGTTCATTTGCTCTGATTTTGAAATAAAGTAACTCTATGGGCTTCTATACATTCAACTACCATTCTGATCCACCCTTCTCTTGATAGAAGATGTAAGATTACCTTTTTAGTGGGCACTTTTATTTTAAGGAGTTCTGCTTCTCGACTAAGTACTTGCCAAGGTGCATGTATACGGACAAAACTCAATCCTTGGCTCTTATTCTGAAACATAAAACAGTGAAAACAATATATTTCAATATTATTGAACAGAATACAATAATAAAGTTTCAAGATGTCAACTCCAACTAAATCATGCAACAGTAGGCAATCACAGTGAATAACCAACTTCTGCTACAATTGGGTTAAAAGTGACATTTTCTTTAAAAGCTGAATCTTCTAATGCTGTAAAACCCATTAATCTACTGCCCATATCGTGAAGACAGAAGTTTACAGTACCAGAATAATATGAAACCTAAAACTCAAAGTTAAGCTTCGGATATTTTGTAAGCCATTTGACTTCGTTAGTGGGGTTTTGTGCCCATCTGAATCAACAAAGAAAAAACATTTCTTCTGCTCTGGGTGGGCTTTGCTTTAGGTTCCCATTTTCAGTTTTGCTCAACACTTAATTAGATTAGTAGTTCGTTACAGAGGATCAGGGCCAGCATTCACTGCCCTAAACTACCCTGGAGTAGCAACTCTAAACAAAGCACTCAAATTTAACTTCTGAAGAGAGATTTGAGCCTACTGTTTATGTAAATAACCAGTTATGCTGTGCAGAGGCAGAAGACTACACAAGAGGACCTGTGCACAGCTGGTTTACTGTGATCTGAGCTGTTGAGATGGTGCTGTCCTGGTAGCACATCTGAGCTACGCAAAGGCACTCTAAGGTCAGAAAGCAGCACCCCTGGCAAAAGCATGAAAATGAAATGTAGGCATGTCAATACAGAATTTTCCTCTATGCACATAAATAAATTATATCAGTAAATTATGCAGATGAATTCTTACTGTGGAAATGAAGGGAATAAAAGTTGGGAGGGAGATTAGGAAGAGGATATGAGGACCTATTTTGGAAAGGGCATGGAAGTAGACAGAGGGAGACTATAAAGCCTTGACTAATGCTGAGATTAATGATCTTTGTGTATCTGTGTGCATGCTGGGGCTTTGATGCTAGGGTATACTGTCATTTTGCATTTTCCCACCCACATGTGTGTAAGGATCAAGACAGTCCCCTCCCTTCAGGGGACCATGAACCTCTATTTGCACTCCCTCATATATCCTGAAATTCAGAATTGAGACAAGAAGACTGAAGCAGGGTGTCCAGCTTGATGAGTTACAAAGAATTGCATATGTCTAGAGAAAGAATGTTAACAGACACAGCTTAATGTCACTATAATCAACAAACAGCAGAACTGCAAAGCTGGGAACATAGGCCATATCTATGGAAACTTCGCATCTTCTGTCAGAAACTGACTTCAAGAAAGATTTCTTTCTCAAAAGCTTCAAGTTAAGAGAAGTTTTAAACAGAAATATGAGTCACAGCCTAAACATACGTCTAAATCTAAAAGACTACTATAGCACATTTACCTTAGACAAGCCTCTCCTCTGAGTCACAGTGGGGTTTTTTTTGTTTTGCATACAATTTATATAAATTTCCAAATAAATCTGTATCATATCACATTGGCATCAGCATTTTAAAACCAGTACTTAAATTTTTCAAAGTGTATAAATGCTTACAACTTCATGTAAATACCAAACGTGCATTTGCTGAATGCTTCATAATGTTTTCTATTTTTTTAAAAAAAGAGTTAGATGGCAACTCTACTATTGTAATTGCAATCAGATTGCTCTTACTTCCCTTATAGCTGCAACATGAACTACAATGGGAACTACATCACTTTCTGCAGTGGACCGATGTTATTTTAAAGAGCAGAATGAGCTGCAGAACGTCTCTTTCATCAGTCCACTGGGGAAGTCAGCTTCAAGAGAAGGAAGTAAAAATTTACTGGGCATAAGCAGATGTTCTGGTAATCATTTGATGAAAATATATTAATAACAGATGAGAGGTTAAATTTCAGTGGGTGAAGATCAGGAGGCAGCTTCTCAGCTTTTAGCTAAAATCAAGCATGTGTCCTCTGTCTGGGGGACTATATTCCACATTGGCAAGAGGAGGGACAGTCTGATCTAATTGGTTGTTTCCAGCTCAGGCTCATATGACTACACAGATTGCAAATAAAATACGTCAGATAATTTGAGAGAAAAGACCAGATGAAGAATATGACCTTTACATGTTGGAACAAAAATACATTGGAAAGTTGTGCTGTTCACGGTGTGATATCAGATGCTGAGGAATCAGAGCCTTAAAAATCTTTAAAAGTCTTTAAAATCACCCCATGATAGGAAACTGAGATCATTTTAATAAAGACTAATGCAAAGTAAATAAAGTAGGGAAACAGGACCAGGTGACTCTTGTTGTGTGGCAAACAAAAAGTGCAGAATAGACCGCTGACTAGCATGGGATTACTAGAACCATGTTTCCTACATCTTCCTGTACTTTCTTAACATTAAAATTAATCAAAGAAATTTAAAATAAATTTTAAATCATCAATCTCATATCATGTCTCAAGGAATAAACCATCTACCTAGTTTTCTACTGAGCCACCGAAATAAAAACCTATACTAGCTACTCCTCTGGTAAGGCTACTTTCTCCACTTTTCAAGCCTTCACCTGCAGTAGTTCCAGTTGTCTGCATGCCCTTTTTGCCATTATCACGATGACTGGCAACAATTTGTTCAGCTAACTTATTCCCAGAGTGCTTGTTGTACTACAAACATTACCAAAAGTGAGAACTTGTTTTTCTCATTGCCAGAGCGGATTTACAACTGTCTCCTGGACACATCCACTAATAGTGTCATTTGGTTAATCACCTGAAATGATCAAGGTGCATGTGTTCATTAATACAATTTAATATTTGCTCTAATGAAATACTGTCAGTCTTCAATTTTGAATACTATCATTATCACTTATTCATTATACTCTAGGTGTATCACTAAAGCTAACATGTTGTGCTGGCTCATGTTATTTTTCTCTGATCATTCACTTGTCATTTAATACAGTCATCCTTAATCAAGTCCTTTTCACTTACAGCCGATGTCCCACAGGACTTTATTCTTGGCTCTGCATTGTTCTATGTCTCTATCATTGCACTCCCTGACTATGTTACTCAAATGACTAAGTATTGCCATGCAGATGACAAACAGATTTGTTTCTCTCATGATCCTTTCTTCATCAGATCTATATTCCATATTACAGAGTAATTCCAAAAAGTTTCAAGAGTGGAAGTTTTTCAATAAGCTGGTTCCAAATTATTCAGGATATATTTATATCTTGGCTTCTTTTCTATTTTTGCAAAGTTAAATTGGGCCTTCTCATTTCAATAGGAAAACTCAGCACTAAGGTCAAATGGAAGAAAATCTGGAAAGTCTGGTTTGTTTTTAGTCAGCACATGAAGTACATGTGAATATATCAGATATTTCGGTCTATCATGCATTTCTAGTTGTTTAAAGCAGGACTTTAACAGCAGGCTATATTGCATTTTTTCCTGTCTTATAGTGGAAATGTATGGGCTGAATAAAATTCAAATTTCTCTGAGGAGACTTTTTTCTATCTTTCATTCCTTAACAGTAAAATACATTAGCACCTGCAACAACTGCAAGTCTAAGATTTATGTCAAACTCATCATTAGCAAGGTTATAGCAGAAAAAATGTATGATAATTACAAAAGCTCTCATATAGATTTATATAAAGAATGTACTCCTATAGGTTATAATTTAAATAGTGAAAACTCAAAAAGTGATTATTCTTTTTAACTAAAAGCTGAATGTTCTGAAACATAGCTAGACAAGCATAATAGCTAGACTAAGTAAAAAAGTTCTCTCTGACTTTAGATTCATCATTGAACTTTGGTTTCTACAAAAGTCAGGTATCAGGTGAGAATTTTGTCATTCTGAAGTTAGTGGCACATCTGTATTTCTCACCTGCTTTGACAGTTACAGTTGTCCAACTGTAACATGAAATATTTTTGAACTACTATAACAAACACAACTACCATGCTTTTATTAATCTCTTCCAGTTCACACTTTCTCAGTTCCAGCCCTTTCAGGGCCGGGTCACAGATTTAGGAGATGCACTGTGAAGCATTCCCTATTGCAACAGTATTTTGTGGAGAAGTCCTGTTGCTCCATAAGAGACAGAGTGTGGCATGTAAAAAGTGGAGTACCACATGTACAACTCAAAGATTTCTCATAGTGCCATTATTTTGTCAGGCCAATTTGACTCCCACCTTACAGTTGCTCCTAGCAACTGTGCAAATACAAAATTCATTGCTGAATCCTACATTTTAGTAAGTCTTTCTCATTATTTCCTCATCATGAAATCACTCATCATTCATCTTATATCAAAGGAATATAGTTACCTACAACATATATATTAAAGGAAAAAACTATTTTAAAATACTTGTCTAAAGAAATAGATTTCTGCCGTGTATCTTAACAGGAAGAAAAGAGAAATACTGAAGGGTAGAAAGAAGCTGAACAGAAGTGATCAGCTACTGTTTAAGGGAGTCCAAGTGCTAATCTTTCTTATGATTTAAAAAAAATACACGTAGGAAATGGAAAGGCATAAATTAAAAAACCTGAAGCACATAAACTTCCTTCTTAAAGACAAATTATCTGGGCTGTAAACATTTTATCCTTCTGTGATTATTAAATAGAAAGAAAAATACCAAATGCATAAAGACAGCAAGTTTCTAATGGCTTCAGTTAATATAATTAGATATCTTTTGCTGACATTGGTAATACCAGCCACACTAGAAAAGCAACAATAAGACAGTTTGTAGAGAGGGGAAAAAAAGACAGGTCCTAGTGGCTCAGTAAAAATAATCATATTCCCATTTATTCCATCACCAAATGGGTCAGTCACGTCTGCAAATGCAATTGTTCAAAAGTAATGTCTACTCACCTGATACCAGCCCTGGAAATTGAGGTAAATAATAATGTGATGTGATAATGCAAATAAAATGCAATTTCTTGTTACTATCACAGAACTCCAGTCACATACATTTGGCAAAAGCTGAGCCAAATGCTGAGCTGTTGACCCCCTGCACAGGTAGCACGTGACGGAATGACACAGCATTGCCAGATTCAGACAGTGGCTGTGGAAGTGTCTATGTTTTGTGCCAAATGTATTGAATCTCTATCTGTACAAGGACTGCTGTTTTGCTGATCTTAATGTTTTGTATCCAATATACAAAATCAGTTTATTGTAAAGCATGCACATCAAAGTGTATGTCAGTTACATTATAAAAAGGAAGGACAGTGCACTGCTTCGGTTGCGATGTCAGGACCCAGAATGCCTTGACATGGAGATGTCAGTCCAGAGCAATTCCTGGCTCATGTTATCTATATGATTGTAGGCAAGTAATTTAATTCTTTCTGTAACTGATTAAATGAATATAATGGAACTTCCCTCTATCAAAAGACATTTGTGAAGATAAATATGTTCTAGATTGAGAGGTGCTCAAATAAGAGTGTATGGCTAGAGACAGTAGCCATACTACACATCTAACTTTAATATTTTCCTTCAAAAACTGTAAGCCTTTTATCTTTTGTCAAAATTCCCCTTTTTAATTTTCATCATTTCTCTGGGGTCTAGGTTTACCTTACTCTATGGCTGCCTAGTGCCTAGTATAATGAGATCCTCATTAATGACTGCAGATTCTCTTGCAACAGTATTACAAATAAGTAACAGCAATCCCTGACAGCTCCAAGAAGTTGTCCCACTCCTGACAGACAACCAGTCACACATAGCACAAGTGTAAAGATGCAAAGCACAAGCTTGGTAAAAGTAAACTCCATCTAGTTCACAGGGTTAAGTTTATTTTTAGCTGCTTAACAATATAGGAAGCAGACATGCTCAAGTCCAAATATCAGACCTTCAGCAAAGCTGCAATAATTTACACATTTTGACAGTTTGCCTTTCTCTTTCTTCATTTCTACCAACAGTGATGGTGTTAATGTCCTGTTTATTTTATTCTCTTACTCCCACCTCCGAACATAAACAGTTAAAGAACATACTAGTGTGTATAAGCAAAGAACAGAACACCTTGGAATGAAGATCTGGCCAAAACACTTTAAAACAAACTATATAACCTCAATTCCTTAGGTAAAGCACTGTAGAATGAAACAGTTGACTTTACACATCCCTCGCAATGTTTCTTCATAACATTGCTACCTTTCCAACCAAAATCTTCCCATTCATCTATAGACAGAAAGTGTCTCTGAATGGAAGGTGATACAGGAAGCCCAAAAACACAGGCATGTTTCCCCTGAAGAAGATGGAAATATTTATTGGCACACAACAGAATGAAAATGAACTGTTAGAAACTCAAGCACAAATGTAGAATAGATTGTTAAGTCTGCCAAATACAAAAAATGCACAAACCTCTGCATTACCGTGGTACTCAATGCAAAATCTATACGGAGGTGAGTGGCAAGTATGTCAGGATTGGCATTCATTTTTAATTCTTTCCAAATGTGCATTTTTTATTTAAAAACTAGTATGATTTCCTGGTTATTTTTCAGTTATTTATCTATGGTCACTACAGCATAAAAAAATTGACTTCCAAATATGAAGCAAAATCTTCCCTATTTGTTTAGAATAACTTTATCAGTAAATTTATCTTACGTCTGTGACACAAATGTCTTGCTACAAAAGCATACCACAGTTTAAATACATCTTTTGAGACTGAAGAATACCAGAAATAATAATAAAATACAAATTTGAAAAAAATCCACCCAAATCAAACTTCCTCAAAGAGGAAAGGAGGAGTGTGTCTACTCTACCACCTCTTGTATTTTGGCAGTCTCAATGGAAAAACAGGTAATCAGCTGGCCTGGCTACATTCAGTGCCAAATTAGCTACCAAATAAGCCAATATTCTGTAAAATACATCATATCAAACTTGATTATCAATAATAAAATCAACATACTCCTTGAGGCCAAAGAGTTAACATTAAAAAGGGTAAAATGTAATTCCTCTTGAGGGAATGAGGCACACTAATCTGCACAGAGATTTATACCCTAAACAACTTTCCAGATGAAGAAGCAATATCATGGAATTCAATCTTTAGACCAGATAAGAAGCATGTTACCAGGAGGGGGGCTAATTAAATAGAGACTGAATCCCCACTCTAGCAGACTCAATGTCAATTAAAAAAAAATTAGAGGAATAAAAAGAAAAGAGTGGTTAGGATACCAAACCAAAAACCAGAGGGCTTAAAATATTGCTTCATCACTCAATACTTGATCTAGGATATTACCAAACAGGCATACAATGGGATTATTCAGTTTTGTGTTGAAAGATTTTAAATTTCAATTCATTCTTAGGAAAAATATTTTGGAGTCTTTACTTTTTTTTTAGTTTAAAAGTGTTAGCAGATGGTACAAATGTATTTTGTTTACTATGTATGTTCTCCTAAGCATACGCTACAAGCCTTTCCAGGAGGGTCTCTCCCCCTGAGGTCTCACCAAAGATCAGTAGCAGTAAGAGGAAGGTTGGTTGTATTTGCAGAGACTTGATTTGGAGGGGGTGAAGATGAATACAAATAGTTTTCTGGTTGGCTTGTTTGCTGGTAGTGAATTCAAAACCTCCCTGGACAGTTAGAACTTTAGTTTAAACAGGGAAAGAAGGGGAAGAAGCACTCACAGTTGCACAATAACATTTTGGATAAGGCAACAGGTCCTGGGGTGAATAAATAACTGGTTAAACAACAGGAAAAAATGGGTAGGAGGAGATTGTGCTGTGCTGAAAAAAAAGTCACCTAAGGGGTTTTGCAGAGTCAGCACTGTACAGGATCATCGTAAGTGAACTGGAAAAAGAGATAAGCAGTGAGAAGGCAAACTGTGATGATGTTTTTCAGGGTAGCAAGGATAAAGGCAGACTGAAAAATTGCAGAAGAGCTTTATAAGGGTAAGAAACTGAACAATGGCAAATGTTTTCAATATAAATAAATATAAAGTGATCCCCATGAATTAAAAACAATTTCACATATAACATGCTGGGCTCTGAATTGACCTAGACCAGTCAGTAATGATATCTTCGGGTTGCAACAGAAAGTTCCTTGAAAATATCAGCTCGGTATTTTGTAAGAGCCAGTAAGTAAAGCAAACATGTCCATTAGGAAAAGAATAGACTAAGAAAATAAAAATACTTAAACATAGCAATCTATGCTGTATCCACATCTTGAACTCAAGGTACAGTCCCTGTCTTCTCACCTCCAAACAGATAAATTAGACTGCAAATGGGTTCAGAGCAGGGCAACAACCACCATAAAAGCCTTGTTAAGACAGCGATTTAGGAGTCACTGAGTAGACTGAGACCCTTTGTTCTAGAAAAGAGACATCTTAAGACAGGTTACAGAAGTCTACAAAATCATGCATGAGAAGAAGAGGGGGTGTGGATGGACTCCCTACTGCCTCTTTCAGGGCAAGAACTAAAGGGCCTCAGACAAAGCTATACTGAGCTATTGGGAGCCAGACTCCAAATAAACAAAAGGACACAGATATTAATGCAGTGGGTAGTACCTGCATCTTGCCAAAAGACTCTGTGGGTGCAAAAACCCTATGATATTTCAACAGGAAACTATACCAGACTTCAGAAGAGATCCACAGAAAGTTACTAGATAGACAAACTACATCAAATGGGGGAAATTACCTGAAAGTAGCTGTCATCAGGAGAACATTACAGTAAAAGTGACATAAAAGTTTGTACTATTCTTATTCTTTCCTAAACATTTTACCATTGCAGCTGTTGGGTATACAGAACAGCATTGAGGGACTGTCTCAAACAATAGGATCACTTTATGGTTATTATGCCAAATCTAATACAAGGGACTTTAGGCCTTTCTTTCTCCTCAGTATCCGACCTCCTACTTCCTACTATCAGTTCTTCTTCAATTAACTGCATAGACAAAAAATACCCAGTAAACAATCTGACTGCCGTGAACAGACTATAGGCTGCTATGACTCACTATTGTCATGGGGGTCACCTGCATGCCAGTCACAAGGGGCTGGTTAACAGCTCTCTGGTGGTGGAGTGGAATCTGACTAATGCAGGTGTCTCAGTAGGTACTCACACCACGTCTGGGTTCCCTACCATATCACACTCTGCAATGCTTCAAGTGTGGAGAATAATGGGGACCCAAGAGCTGTCATTAGTTCATAATCTAACCACTGAGCAGTTCCTCTGCCTTCAGGTTATGCTACAATTTGGTCATTAGTTTATAATAAATAATACAAATTATGATACAATTTTTTGCCTTCTGATGTTTTAATGAGACTATCAGGCTAGGCTGTTGGAGGATGTAATTTGGCACAGCTACATCAAGTAACAGAGCTATTTAGATGGGCATGATTAAAGGTTATGACCTGATAATTGAACACACTTGAGTCTGGACTCATCAAGGTTCATCAGCAAGGGGAAAAGATCAAAGTTAATTTGGAATCTGCAAGCACTGATCGAAGGAAAAACAAATCCAGACAAAACTTAACACAAGGAAAATAATTTAAATTTATTTTATTGCTGAGACTTAAGGGCCAGAAATACTTTCATCTTCACCAATCAACCAGAGGAAAGCTAACGCTGCTGTTTTGTGTCCCAATACTCTGGTTACTCAAGAAAAAAACCACTTCTTGAATAGTACAAGAGAAACTGTTCTGTTCTTCATAGCTGTCAGCACGAATAAGCAGGAGCAAGATTGAAGTACAGCATACTCCATGTCTGCTTCAGAAAGCCATTTCTCTTTTGGACCAGAAGATCTCAGACTGGGTGAGTCAAGGTACATCAATGCTCAAAAGCTGATTTGAAGGCTACAAAGACTAGTGAGCTATTGTCTATTAGGTGGGATTAGAAAACATGGGATTTAACTTTAGGTAGAGAAAGTGGGTGCTGGAAAATGTCACTATCAGTATATCTCCCTTTCCTACATTTGAGCACTAAAAAATCACAACACTGAGTATAAAAAATAATCTTCCCCATGTTGACAATGTTACAATTTAAGCTGTTTTTAAACCACGTGTTCTTTAAGGGAGCTCATCCCATCTCCAGACTACAGTACTTGATGGTGGTTAGTTGCCATGATACATTTTTGATTATTGTTAGGTTGTATTTACAATCCTGGTGCTATTCATTTTATGTCGTACAGCCAGGCATGAGGAAGAGCAAAGACAGATTGCAAAAAAGTACAATGGCATTTCTTGTACTTCTTCAGCATGCAAGACAACTAAATTCAAGTAGGAGCACCTCTTTTTCTCCTGCTACGCACACATAATGCAAGGAACCAGACTGCATTTCCAACTACCCAGCATCAGCAGGGGTATAATAGAGCCACACTGACTCTGGGACTAGTTCCTTGTATCCAAGGGCTTCCTAGAGAAGCAGTTCCCAGCCAATGAGGCACAAGCATGCTTCAGATGAAGTGTGGAGGCCAAGTTGATTATCTCTGTTGGATGCTTGCAGACTATGCAGATGATTAAAAGGCAGCAACAGCAGCAGCAGCCCTGCAATCTGAGCAAATCACCAAGCAAAGACAAGTAACTGCTTGAAACATTGCAGCTGAGCCTAATATGAGAAGCTTGGCAAACAGGCTGGGAATCAGTGTCCAAGAAATACCTCGTTCATAGATGGAAAGTGCAGTATTATACTGTTTTTGGAGTTCTAAGAGACCCAGCTCTCTCAGCTAATGTGGTACCTAGGCTGGAAATAATACATACCCACAGAGGCATGATGATCACTAATGAAATCAGCCAGTAAATGGACAAATTAGATTTTCAGAAATGTTAATTAGTCAGCACTTTCTAATGATCTCTGTAAAATGTGCTGAGTTTTCAACAGTTTGGAAAATCAGCCCTCAATACACTCTATCAGCATATCAGGTATTTCTCCCACCTATACTGCTAGTCCCAGCTCCCCAGAAATTATGATCCAAAAGTCAACCACTCAGTAGATACCAGTAGAACACCTGTTACAACAGATACTGCATTCATCCCTCCTAGCAGTACTAACAGAGTCACCCACTTAAGCTTGATTCTGAAGTGGATATTTTAAGACTATTTCACAAACTGAACATACACAAAGTCATTCCTGTAGCAACAACTCATGTTATGCTAAGTTTTGAGTGCCTCGGTAAGATCTGCTCCTAAGGAATTTGGTGACTGCTTGCTCCAGAAAGAATGTCAGGACACAGTCTCATAACAGAACCTGCTACAGCATTCACTGTCCTCACATGTCTGGCATTGCTGGATGAGTGTTAACATACATGAACAGCTCAGAGGTGATCACACATCAAGTGATATCACTGACTCTAAGTTTGTTAGAAAGGATCCAGAGTGTGTCCAGAGAAGGGCAACAAAGCTGGTGAAGGGACTGGAAAACATTTCTTGTGGGGAACGGCTGAGGGAGCTGGGGGTGTTCAGTCTGGAGAAGAGGAGGCTCAGGGGGGACCTCATTGCTCTCTACAGCTCCCTGAAAGGAGGTTGGAGTGAGGTGGGGGTTGGTCTCTTCTGCCATGCCCACAGTGAAAGGATGAGAGGAAACGGCCTTAAATTGCAGCAGGAGAGATTCAGATGGGACATCAGGAAAAATTTCTTCACTATCAGGGTGATTGGGAATTGGAATAGGTTGCCCAGGGAGGTGGTGGAGTCACCGTCCCTGGAGGTGTTCAAGAGGCATGTGGATGTGGCACTGTGTGATGTGGGTTAGTGGTGATATAGGTAGGTGGTTGGACTGGATGATCTTTAAGGTCTTTTCCAACCTTGATGATTCTATGATTCTATGATCAGGATTAAGATCAAAAGAAAAAAGTTGGAGGGTTTTGTCTTTGGTTTTCACTTGTTTTGGTGGCATTCTTTAGTAAACATAGCTGTCTCAAGCAAAACTCTGGTCCATTTGCAGGGGGCATCATCAAATCTATCTGTTTAGTACTGATCACAAGATACTCTTTGTCCTTGACATGCAGTAGGAGAGCATTTTGAGACGAGAGACTCCGAATCATTCTGCAAAACTCGGAGCAAAAAAAACAGACAAGCAAAAAAATAGCAGATTTAAGCAGTAATTGGCAAACAGTAAGAAACAAGCAGTCTAAGGCATGGCAATAAATTAAATGCATATTTTGTCTTACTAAACTAAAAATAGAGAAACTTGTGTCTTCGCCTTCCACTATTACATATCCTTACTGGCATTTATATTACAAAAATATTGCATTTGTGGTCAAGGATAACTTAAATTCATTGTAATATATTTAACCATTAAGTACTTTGGTCACATTGAGATCCCATTTGCACAAGTTTGAGAGGATAGCACATACTACTGATCTTTGCACTCCTACTGCAATTTATCTTAGTTACCCTGTTCTATATCTTTACACTCAAATGACAATCTTGGTAATACAGAATCCATCTTTTTCTTTTGTGTTTGTTCAGAACACACTGGATTCTCATCTGTCATATGCCCCAACAGTAGTATAAATAGCAATAACCACATAGATCCATATCTGCTTGTATAACTTTTGCACATGATGTTAAGACATTAAAAAATATAACTTTAAGTTTATCATTCACTATTAAAAAGATGAGTGGGGCTTTTGCCAAAAAATTCACACATCAATCATAGATAACTGAACAGATGTTTTGGCTGAAACAGGCTTCAACTGGAACATTCACACATACACAAAGTGACCTCTTAATACTGGTAGGATATTATAATTTTAGAGCTTTCTTAAATTTCGTTTCAACAAAGACTGTTAACTAAATATTTGCAACATATGTTAGCTCTTTTCAAATATTTATAGAGATGGTTTACAAAAAAAGTACAACTAATTGCAATGCTTCCTTTTGACTAAAAGCACGAACACACATACACAAGTTTATATAACTCTGGAAGTCTGAAAAGTGCCTTAATTCCCCTTAAGTCCACCCGTTAGTATAGATATAGATATATACACATGCACAGTATACATACACACACACACACATATATATATACTCAAATTAGAAACCCCTGCTTGAACTTTGACCTTCCAGGGAGACTGCCTTGGCACTCAAACTTTCTCCCACTGCCTCCACCAAAGGAAAAAGAAGCATTTGGGCTTCCCACAGAGCAGTATGTGAATACAGACTGTAGCACCAAGAGTGAGTCCTGAGCAGGAGCATCATTGTTTTGCTATTCTCTGAGGCAGCCTCCGCTGGTTCTCTCCCTGTGATCCATCTGAGCACCTCATCTAGCAGGCTCACAACTCACACAGGCAGTTGGTAGGTTGCCATTTCACATTAATTTAAGTTGGTGTAAGTTACAGAGGTTGTCCCAAATTCCTCCCTACCCCTAGCCACGTGGCCACACACTCACCCCTCCACCCTCTTGAGCCAGTAGTCATATTTATATAACCAGGTAGTGACTTCCTTTTGCCAGAGCAGTTCCCTGAAAACTAAATCCTACTTTTAAAGAGCAATTAATTTGCAACTGGATCCACACTTTGAGCGATCAACTCCTGGCAGCACTGCAAGACAGAGGAATGTGCAAGACACATTGTTCAGGGCAGGAAAGAAGAGGGCAAATTCTCAGAATGGCTAACTCAGATTAGCCTGCCCTGTGTCTTCAGGATGCTTGCAAAAATTAAAACAACAAGGAGAATATCTTTTTTTTACTCAAATTTCATATTAAATTTTAATTTTTATTTTATTATATTTTTTTAATATCTGGTTTTGAATCATATCTAGGCAAATCTCCTCTTGAAAGAGCATTTTGAAACAGACCAGAAATGCTGTCTATAAAAAAAGATAAAGCAAACACTGTGTTTTTCTGAACCTTTGGGGTCTTCTCCCTCAAATTAATCATTGAATTGCTATCAATCCCCAAATACTTTTGATCAATCATAAGTGCATTTTCTTTCAAAATCTCACTCCAGGACACTTTGCCTTCCTGTAGTTAACAGGCATACATGAGTCTATAATCAGGATATAATTGCCAAATCCAGACTTTTAGAGAAAAGTAATAGTAAATTTATGGAAGTAGTGCACCTTTTGACATCCACTGAACAAAATAGATCAGTAAGCAACATTCAATAATTATAAAATTATAAATAATTTCATTGGTATTTATGATTAATAACTGAAGTTTTATAACTTATGAAAAGTGGTCTATAATAAATACAGCTGTTACAGGAAAGTGGCAGAATAAAGACAAATTTATTGAGAGAGAAAAAAAAGCTCAAGTAGTACAGTGTGTGTGTGCAGGTTAAAAGAAAATATTAAGAACAGAAGCCATGGGAAGCTTGTTTTCCATTGTATTAACTGTAAAGATCAATACAGACATGCTGCTAAGAGACAACTTCTGAATTTTCATTCTCATTCGCCTTCACATGATTGCTTTAATATGTTTGAAAACTCATTTGCTAGTGAAAAGAGTTAATATTCACCTAATTTCCACCTCCACTTTTCTATTGTTTTCCATTCAACAGTAAAAGACATGAAAATTGGAAACCAGAACTATAAGGAACCCAGAGAGTATACCAGGGAACACAGGGACAGGAGGTCTTGTCCCCACCGATACCTTCAGACCCATGATAGTTTTTTGCTGGTTATGTTTTATTCCTGTCTCTATCCTCATGTATTTAACGACATGGGAGTAGCATTTACTTTAAGTCCTACTTCTAAAAGTCTGACATTTCACAGCAGTTTTGGTATTGACATGGAGAAAGAGAGATGAATCTTGACAGATTTTGAGCCTAGCAGAGTCTTCACAAGACAAGTGCTACTACTTCAGGGAATCAAAAGGAGGGAAGCTGCAGGAGCAGTTCATGTGAAGAAGGTAACAGCAGCTGCTCAAGCTCCTGCCATTCCTCTGAAGGAGGTGATTGGGCTGGGCAGGCAGCTGAGAGCCAGGATGAATTTTGTTCTTCAATGGTGCCTACCCCTTTATACCGTTTATACGAGCACACATCCAAATACAGACACTCATCTTAGATATAGAGAGTATTAGGCAATATGAATTTACCCTGTTCTGTTTCTACTTGAAAGAACACTTAGATTTGTATGAAGGAAATAGTTTTTTAGGCTCTTGCATTTCTTCCACCTTTCCATGTCTTTTCAAGGGTCAAGGTAGCAAGAAGATGCCCACTGCCTCACTTCCTGGATATATTTTACAGCTTTTGATATATTCCTTGACTACACTTACTATTGTGATTTTAATCACACTGGAGTGCTCCATAATTATATGCTAATTATTTTGTTTGATAATTACCACTGACACATACAAGGGAAGGGATCCACTTTAGAGCTATGTATTAGTCTTTTGTGATACTTAAAATTCTACAACTTTAACAAAATTTGTTTTACATTATAATGGCATTTACATCTTTTATGAAATAATGGAAATTGAGAATTAATTAGAAGGAGCACAGTACATTACTACAGAATAGCTATACTGATATCAGGAGGGTTACCAATCACTATATTATAAACTATATGTACTTTTTAATACTAAGATTAGCTGTGTTTAATAACATAATCCAGCAGGTCGTCTGATATGTGGGATTTGTCCTTCCAGGGAGTAAGTCTGGTATTGCTAGTAGAGCATTATGAAGATCTGGAAATTAACAACAATTTACAGCTGGATCTTGGAGCACTTAAAAACATTCTTCGTGCTGACTTTTCTGTGAAGAGACCTGCCAGCTGGTGGCCAGATGTGACACAACGCCTCTAAACCAACAAATACTTTCCAGGAGAGTCACTTGTGAACCACATCTCACAGGTGAAAAACAAACTGGGATCCCTTGTGGTGCAAGCTGTGACTTATGTCGTTACCATGGTGCTCTCAAATGCCTCCTGCAACAGATCAGCTGAAAAGTAAAGCAAGTCCTCTAATGAGCAAACTTTGGTGCCTAACTGAAGTGAGCAATTTATTACAGACAGCATTACTTTAAAACAGGAGAGAATAAGGGAAAAACATAACTTTGCACAGAAGTCTTTGAGAGATAAGCAGTTGTGGAGTATGAGGTCCTCATGTATGTAGCAGTCCCCAGATTCTCACAGAGGAGCAGATATCTTAAACTTTATAATTCTACGTAGGCCTGTGACTGACTGATTGTAACTGATGGACGGGAAGTGTGAAGGATCAACTTCACATAGACCAAAGAAAGATACACAGTCATACTGAGGAGTGGTAGGATTGCTGCAGGTATAAGATATGGAGAGAAAAGAGCATCATGGACAGAAATGGAGAATCTTGGAAAGGGCAATGGTCTGTGGTGGCTAGGCAAGCAGTCGTGCAGAAGACTGGTGTGAAGGTACAGCTGTGAATACATGAGGCCAGAGATGGGTGAGCAGGTCAAGCACTTGTGAGGTGAAGCAGTTACCACACATTGACCTGTGAAAGCTGAGCAGTGCCACTGGAGGTAGAGAGTAAACATTATCTAGTGAACTCGCAGAGACCTGTGACAAGCAACT
This sequence comes from Aegotheles bennettii, assembly GCA_013398125.1. Lineage (NCBI taxonomy): Eukaryota > Metazoa > Chordata > Aves > Caprimulgiformes > Aegothelidae > Aegotheles > Aegotheles bennettii. The sequence continues at coordinate 460,949 of VZRW01001679.1, forward strand.
AGGCTTGCCAGTGGCACAGACTACTGCATTGTATTGACCTGTCCTGCAAAAGCCTGAAAGTACACCTACATAAAAAAGAATATCATATGAATTTTCCTAGGTCCCACTATCCAAAGTGTGGCAATGGAAAGATGCAGTAGCCTTCCAATGACCTTCCACAGGTACACGATCTTTAGGATGTTACTTTGTCTTGATTAACCTAACAGGGTTCAGTGGCAGTTGAACAATTGTAAATGTTAAGAAGCAAACAAAGAACGATTATTCAAAGCCTGCAAAATTACATATAGAGTATGAGAATTGAAAAAAGAGCAGGAACACCAGAGGTTTTCAAGATAGGCATCAGTGGTTTACAATTTACAAATGAGTGAAGATAATTGGAGATGAGTAAGGCAAGAAAAGGACAGAAACAAATACACATAAATCCAGGAAAATCTGATGACCTACAGAACCTGCACTGGAGTTGAAAATTTGTTTCAAAGCATTACAAAAGAGAAGTAATCCTTCACATCCTGTGGCCAGTTTCAATGGGAGCAGAGTTAGGACTCAGTGATTTGAAGAGAATTTCTAAGCAAGGGCAGGGATATCCTTCCCCATTTTGAAGGGATTAAGGAAAAATAACAGTAATTTGAACTAGTATTTTGGAGGTGCCAACTTGAAGTTTTTAAGTATTTGCAAGACCTTGAATATAGTCTGTATCATTGAGATGCTAAATTTTCTTTGTATTACGAAATTACTCCAGGTAAACCATGACTGATTTTGGGGAACACATAGACAAAGCCTGCAGACAAATTCCCCATCTCCCAGATGGTAAAGTGATGCCATGACCAAGAGAAGTGCACTGTGTTCTCCTGGAAGAGAAAGATGTTGGTATTCTTTTAGCGTACTCAATGTTGGCACTAATGTACAGAAAGTAATGACCACTTCTACATTTTCAGCAAAATGCTTCTAAGTGATGTCTTTGTGTTCCCCCTAGAAAGGTTGCTGTTTCCAAAGATAAGGAATATCAGTCTACATAGCTTCATTTTTTCCCCTAACTACCAGTAGCTCATTCTCTCTCAAATACACTTTGTTCATTTGCTTTACCACTAGAAGTCTTATGAAATTCCAAGATCTACCTAACTCCACCTGAAGAATTTCCTTAAAAATATAATATATAGGTCTCAATCCTTTTAGTAACCTCAATAATGCTCTAAAATTGTTACAGAGATCAAGGAATTGAAGGGAGAAGACAGCAGTGAACTGATGGATTAATTTAAAGGAAACATATACACCACCTCCATCAACCAAAANAGAAGCAGCCCCACAAAAACAACAAATAAGGTGATGAAATCATTGTTACATTAATGTTAATCTGGAATAGCTGTGCAGAAATCAGTATCTAACTCCTACATGATTTTTTCTTTGGCCTATCTCCATGAGCACATACCTGTACACATAAGGGAAACTCTACTAGTGTGCACACAATTATCAGCCTATGGATCAATAAAAGAATTTACCCCAAATGTTAAATTTTCCATACTGTGCATGGGGATTTAGTCACCTAACTCCCTTTAACGTTACTGGGAATTGTGCAGCCTGATGCCACTCTGCCAAAATTATCTTCTTCATTGTTCAGGCCAAAATAATTTCTGGTCTGGAACAACAGAAACAAATACGTGATACGATTCAGAATTATTTGCCTTTTCCTATGTTTTAAAAACCTTACAATAACTGGCAAGGATACTTCTAGCTGAAAACAATCTGATTACAATCTTCTTACATATCATGGCTTATGTATGTTTCCTTTTTTTCAGGATGTAGGCATTAGAAGAACCATGATTTATACAGAGAACCAATCTCAGTTTGACTAAGGTGTGACTGAAGGTCATTTCACCTCCAGAAGTCCCAGTCTGTCATATGCTAAATGCTTATCAAGCCAAGCCCCTTTGAGGGAAAGTCTGCTACTGATATAGCACAGACCACATTAGAGAAAGGGAAGTGACCTTGATTCTTGCAAAACCATAAGAATTGTGCCTTAATCTACGTAGACCTGCCAGGTCATTGTGGAAGGGAGGGAGGAACTTCTGTGAGCAGTTGCCTGAATGCATCATAACATACATACATAATGTAACAATGCAGATGCCATAATGGTGGCTATGAATTATGATAGTATATTGAATTTTTTTCTATTTGTTCCTAAATACAGAAAACATAAATGCAACTCTTACCAGGCTGAAAAGCCAGCTTCCTGAAACTGTTTGGAGAAACATGGAGTGCTGCAGTGTTCCCAAGTACTATGCATCCAACAGTTCCCACTGCTAAAAGCAACTAGATGCTCAACTTTTTTAAAATTAGAAACAGTAGTCAGAAGCTGCAATTCAGGTACCATCAAACATTCACTCTGACCATTGAAGTAAAGAAGGTCAGACCTTCAAAAAACCTTATGTGGTTTCAGATTTCTCCTGTTTCTCCTTGAATGACAGTGTCACTCTGCAAATCTATTCATAGCTATAGAAGCTATAAATGACCCCAGTTACCATCAGCACAATCCAAATATAAGCAAATACTGGATGCTTTGTCAGGTCCCATACAGACTCAGCACACAGAGCAGTGAGCCACACTTCATTTCTCCCTCCACTTACATATATATATGTCTTTAGATTCTTGCCATCTTGCAGTAAAAGTGGGCCAGTTAACTAATCTTTCTTTCTATGACAGCTTACCCCTGCTAAGTCTGTGCTGATCCACACAAACTACTACCAAGTTGTTGGACCTCAGCCCTTACCTAGAACTTAGGTCTACAAGGGATTTAAGAAACAGTTTGTGTTGAAAGATCATACTGATTTCTAAGGGAAAATTACTTTTTTTTTCTTTAAAAGACCCTTGCAATATCCATGCTTAACGGCTTGAATATTAATTTAGTTTTCATTCCAAAATGCCTTCCTCTCATATACAATATAAAATTTTAAAATGTGCACACCAAGAAATGTCTAGTTGTGTATCAGGAAGGGAATAATTCCTTCCCTACAGTGGCTCTCTTCCTGGAGAAATATGCTTGCCTGTCTAGTCATAATGTCACGAGCAACAGACCTTTTAATAACTTAAATTTGGGCAGAATGACACACACAACCATTAGAAGCAAGAAGACCTTAGAAGAGTCCAAAACATATGAAAAGAATCCCACAAGCCTGAGTCATTATTTAGATTACCTTTCCTTGGATCTGCTAAAGGATAGCAAATTCCACCCCCTCACTCCACACATACACGAACGGTTGGGGTTTTTTCCATAAGGCAGTCTTATCCTTCAAAGACTAGGTTTCACGGTCAGATACTCCCCAGCCTTTTCTCTGCTGGAATCTATTCCTCAATCTGAGATGGCAGAATCTGGTGAATGCCACTTTATGGCATTCCGTTGGCACAGGTGCCACTGCACTGTTGCTTGGCTGAGAGGATTTTTCTTTCCTTTTCATATTCTTACAGAGGTTTTTTACTCTTCTCCCCCCCTCTCTCTCTGACATTCTAATTTTAATTTGTAACTTTCTCTAGTCTCACCAACAGCTAAGCCATTCAAGAGTATTGACTCCACCTGGAGATCTGTGTCCAGTTCTGGTGTCCCAAACATAAGAAAGACACGGAGCTGTTGGAGTGAACCCAGAGGAGGGCCATGAAGATGATCAGAGGGCTGGAGTACCTCTCCTATACAGACAGGCTGAGAGAGTTGGGGTTGTTCAGCCTGGAGAAGAGAAGGCTCTGGGGAGACATTAGAGCAGCCTTCCAGTACCTGAAGGGGCTACAGGAAAGCTGGAGCGTGTCTTTTTATGAGGTCATGGGGTGATAGGACAAAGGGAATGGTTTTAAACTGAAAGAGGGTAGATTTAGATTGGATATTAGGAGAAATTCTTTCCTGTGAGGGTGGTGAGACACTGGCACAGGTTGCCCAGAGAAGCTGTGGCTGCCCCCTCCCTGGAAGTGTTCAAGGCCAGGTTGAATGGGGCTTGGAGCAACCTGGTCTGGTGGGAGGTGTCCCTGCCTATGGCAGGGGGCTTGGAACTGGATGATCTTTAAGGTCCCTTCCAACCCAAACCATTCTATGATTCTATGATTCACTTCCATAAAAATTGTCTGGATTTTGCTCTGATTTATGAGCTGAGAAAAAAAATAACACTGGTCTGATGCTTACTATGCCAATCCAGAAGCTCTGGACAGCAAAGGCTTTTCCATAGCCAGTTGCATCAGAGGCCAAAACAGAAGTAGCAGAGGTGGAATACCCCTTTCTAAGAAACCATTCCTTGCTTCACTTGAAACTGTTCTGTTGCCCTGTAGGGAGAAGACATAACACCTCTGGTACTCTGGAAGAGAACACTATCTCTGCTCACCAGAAGATTTACTCCACTCTCATCTCCCAGAGAGAAAGAAGTGACTCAAGTACAAATCCTGTTCCCTATGTTATCCATCAACATAATCAAAATCGACGTGTATGTCATTGTTGTCCTTGCTTCTCATTTTTTGTCTCTGAGACACAGAGTTTCCAGGCAGAGAATGCCTATTAACCTGCTTTCATAAAGGCCAAAAAGTGTGAAAGAAGAACAGAGAGGCACCATCTTAGCTCAGATCTTTTACAACAACAACAGAAAACATTACATAAACGGATATATATATGTATAAAAGCAACATATCAAAAACTGGGAGCACTTATCTACACTGTTGCATCCACTCTCAGGTAGAATTCTCAACATCTCTCACTTACGCAAAGATATTGTAGGGTTCCCTGCTTTCCTTTGCATAAGGTATGAAAACATGACTAAGAAGCAATGCCTCCAAAAAATAAAAAAATCATATAGCAACTATTCAATCAGCAGAAATGCAGAAGTGATCACTCCTTTGATATCAGAGATACCTGTAGGGCTCTTTGGTGCTATAGACAAAGTAGGCAGTTGTCTCGGGAGAGCAAAGCAGAGAAAGTCCCATTTCTCCTACAAAAGAATCTCCTTAATTCAGGATTTCCTCTTCTGCCAAAGAATAGGTTGAGAAGCACTGGGCAGCAGGTACTGGAGTTAGGACAGTCCTCATCCAGCACCTGTAGGACCTGATTCCTCACCCCAATCAACGGCAGTATGAATTCTGTCCTTTAAAAGCAAGAAATCACAGGACCAAAATCCCCAAACTACCTCATATTTTACTAGTTTATTTTCATGAAACTACTATTCAAGCTGCACTGGCCGCAATGGCTTACAGAAATTATCACTACTTCAGTCTCCAAGTCTCCTCTGCAGGCACTATAGCTACTGCAGTGTCATCGGTGTGGTGCAGCATCCCTCAGGGCTTCCTGTATTGCTCTACAAATTGTCTCCATGGATTTAATTTCTGCTGCAAACAAGACCACTGATAGCTAAAAAATGTTTTCATGGATTCATCTGTGAACAAGCCAAGCAGCTGATTTTGTTGCTTTTCATCCCCTATCCTACAAGTGTCCAGTTCTCTCCCTGATATGCCTTGGCAGAGATGTATAAGCCACTTCTGTGGGCTTCTCATCTATCTAGTGGTTTGTAGAAATGGAATTAGCTCCTCCAGCAGGTGATAGAACTCAACACAGGATGCAGTGAAACACATTTCTACCAGGCAAGTCTGATAGAAACAGCATCTACCACCATTAGAAATTCAAGATATTAATTTCCCAACCTGCAGACAGTTGCTAAGATTTATCCTTGCTGGCCCAAAAGCTCTAAAAATGTTATTGATAGCATACAGGCTCATTTTTGTACATCTTTTCATTTTTTTCTAAATCCCTCGGAAGCCATTTTGACTAAGGTGCCTAATAGCTGAGCATTAAGTGTCTGGATGTTAATTAAAATACAGAGTGAGTCTCTCTGCTCATTCACCCATTTAAGTCACAACACAATCATTAAAAAACAGGATTCATAGTATGGACTTTTCAGCTTTGACAGCACAGTCATTCTACCTGGCCACCTGTTATCATGGATCATTATTTCAATAGTGATTGAACCACACTAATTCCCATGGGGCTACTTCGCAAACTTCTCTAAAATGGAGACATGATTTCCTCTTAAATAGTTAATCACCTTGCCAATATTTTCATCATGTCCACTTCACTACCACTGAAAACTTTGCCTTGCCTGTTCAACTTTAATTTTATAAGAGCTGTGTATTACATTTCAGCCCCATATAAGTAACATACAGGAGCAGAACATGTTTTAGCTAATTAATGCTTCTGTAACTAGAGTTGTTGAAAAATAACCATCAAATATTTATATAATTGGTACACTAAAAGGCCCCCACAGAAGCAGTGCCTTGTTCCGAGTGCTGTACTAAAACAGAGTGAAATACAAAGTCCAAAGACCTAGAGCACAAAAGACCTCAGTCTTCTTCCAATACTAAATTACTCTGTATGCATTCTCATTGGCTTCAGGAGGCATTCATTAACACGGTTAAAGGTCTTAAACTATATATTAAGTTTCCCTATCCTTATAAAATTAATGTTGGCTACTATTAAGCTTACCTCTGCACTTCAGTTGAACGAACATTTTGAGGCAACTGTAACATTCACACTGAGTATCTGCAAGATGCCTCTCATACTAAGGGCATCAGATGCTTTTCTTGGAATTATCTGCAAATCACATTGATAGATTTTGGAAAATGATGTCCTGCATTAACATTAAAATAAACTACATATGAGATAAATGTAATGTTAGGGAATATAGCAGACCCCAAAAAACAACTCATATATCAAGAATATTGATGGCACTGCTCAACAGAAACATCCTCAGCTAGAGGTGGGGATAGGAGGAGACAGAGAAAGAAAAAGCCACCCTGCAATGAATAATATACCATTATATTATTTTTAGCTACTCTTGTCCTTTACAACTGACAGAAGATAAAATATAACACCTTCTCCCACCTTAGTGTGACAAAATGGTGCAATTTAATCCCATAGAAAATAAGCTTTTCTTTGGTTCATGTTGGGGTGAGGTGGGGGTTGGTCGGTTTGGGGGTGGAAGTTGTTTGAATTTGAGGTGGGTTTGGGAGGTTTGTTTGTTTGTTAAGTTTGTTTGTTTTTTTTCACAAAAATTCAAAACCAAGCCTTGGAATATCAAGTAGAACAATCCAGTCACAACCACCATCATCAGTAGTGTTGTTATCAACAGTACTGCGTAATCTGATACATTGAGGACCTTAAGGACTTCTCTGCCTCCAAGTGTAAAGTAGTCAACAGTTTAATGAGACATCCTCAAAACTATGCTAGCTCTAAAATTCAAGTTAGATGCACTTCTTGGAGGTTAATTTACATTTGGTTTTAAAATTGTCATCATCTTCCCCTTTAAAGATATTTTCATTTCCTAAATGCTATTTAGCAAAGTACATTTCATTTCCAATGTGCTCGAAAATGATCCTACTTTGTCACAATGCCAAGCTGCATCTCCAGGGTCTTCTTATTCTCTTCCTATTATACTTTGCCATACATAATACTAATTGAATACAGTACATGTTGCATCTGCAGTCATTAGAGCAGCAGTACAACTCAAATTTAAGTGATGGTGCCCCATATTAGGTGAAACACAATGATCAGTTTCACCAGGAACAAAAAATAAATTAAAAAAAAAAATTCAACTCAAACAACTACCTGCAACATAAATGGTATTTATTGCCCTTCCTGGGAATCAAGGTGGAATATCTGAGGGTAGTCTTAAGGTGACCCTATCTCAGGCAATTATTTGTATATTCAATTCAATTGTGCCACTGGTGTTAACTAGGGTTTACTTGGAGATGACTATCATGGCTTTGGCAGCTAGATCACAAGGGTAAATGTGACCTGCTGTCACTCCCTCACAGTTTACAAAGACATGCCAAAGAACCTGGGGTCTGGCATGGACATTTTGAAAAAACAGTTTACTGCACTTTTAACTGTGTTACCTTGAAGCAGAGAAAGCAAATCCTGCAAATGCTATGCAGATTAGCATAAGTGTTTACAGGTTCTGTATTAGTGGTGTCTATATTAGTCACTATGTAATACTGTAAAACACAAGGTAGTTAATTCTACATACACATGCCAGAGTCAACACCGGGCTTATTTTATCTCGCTTCGTAGACTGGTCGAACAGGCCAGTCACAGATGCAAACATTATTTTTACTCATAGCAAACTGTGCAAAACAGTAATTCTGTGATGCTACCTGCTGTTATCAGATGAGAATAGGGAGTTTCCTCTTCTGTCCTATTCTTTCCATCAAATATCACTTCCACGTAATTCTAAATTGTGCTAATTCAGTTGTTTTCATGTGCACAGGTTACACTGGACCACTCAAATGTTTTGATTTGAAGAGAAGATAACCAGCTAAGGAGCTCCCTAAAATTAATCTGCCACTTGTGGTCTCTAACATTCAGATCAAGATTGAAAGTTGATGGTGGCAGTACTTTTTACAACACATGAATACCTGTTGTGGATCAGGTATGACTATACCAGAGAGCATGGTAAGGTTGTCAAATCTCATTACAATCACCCATCATTATGGGTACCCAGTGTCACATTAGAGAGGAAAAAGTTGTAGTGTCCAACTTCATGCCCATTGCCTTCATTGTGCACTTCACCTTGGACATGCAAAATAATATCTCGGTTTAAAAACAGGAAAACAAAAAAAACCCAAGGTTATATTTAGTGAGAACAAAGTTTCTCTGGAGGACAGCAATAACAAATGATAGAAAGTCAGTGAATATATCCTTCATGACTCCCGCGGTACTGGTAAAAAGAGGACAGCTGCTTGATCCAATTTTTTTCTTCTTTTTTTTTTGGGGGGGGGGGCGGGGCAGGGGGATGTGTTTAACCAATGATGTTAATAAGAACCAGAACTACATAGACCATATCAAAGATAAATTTTTAACTGTAGAGCTGCTATAGGCCACCTAGAAAGGACAGCACAGAGATGTTCATTGAAGACCACAGACATAGCAGATAACCTTTTGCTCTCTTCCTTTCTATTGCTACTGTTTCAAGTAAAAACTGATGCTGTTTCAGGAAAGAGATTGTATTCAGGATATCCTATTGCTCTTAAGTGAATATTCTTTTTTGCAGGTAGAGAAATCAAGGCCTGCTCTAACCCAAGGGTCCAAAAGTGAAATACCTCATACAGGAGCTGCAGAACAGAGGACTGTTTTGAGTTACCTTTGCAGCCAGTCCTCTGAGCAGGAGATCAGACTTATCTCAGGACCCAGAGATGGCAAGAGTGAGATACCCACTTATGGCAAGAGTGAGATATTTATTAGAGAATATGTCTCAACTGCCAATAATACTATATGAAAAAGATCCACTTGTTATACTAGCACTGAAACAAAAAAACCAAACCTGAATGATCACCATAAACTAGAAATGTAGTAGTTGAAATCCACTGTGTCATGCACTGAAAATACAACATGCTGTGATTAAGACTGTTCTGAGTTTAACAAACCTATAGACACACATTTTTCCCAGGACTAAAATCAGAAGTTGTTCTCATATCAGCTCGACATACAATTTTAATCAAGATATAAAGCCAGCTGTACCCTCCACATGTGCCTGATCAGCATGTTCTATGACATTCACAGCAAGATAACAGACTGCAGCTACAGCATGTTTTAACAGGAGTTAATTAACAGGAGGAAAGAAACACTAAAGTGAGGAAAAGAAGAGGAAGTAAAAGCCACATCTTGGACAGGGAAGAAAAGGGGTAATGCATAGCCCTTTCCAGTGTCTCAGGAGATACTGGAGGGAAAAAACCTTTCTCCTTTTAATTAGACAGCTTGTGTGTTGTGGGGGCAGGAGTGACTACATACATACACATATACAGACAGGGAAGTGATGGGACTGCATTTTTTCTATTTTTCAAAATTAATTTTTACCATAAAAGAACTGGTCACCAAATAGTTTCCTCAGAATTTTCCAGTTCATTTATGAAAAGCCTTTTCCTCTCCAGAAGTAAAATCATGCCAAAAAGTTTTTTCTCAGTCAGCTCTCTCTGACATCATTTACTACTTTGTATATTATCTAAGAGCACACGTCATCACTTGGAAGGGCTCTGAACCAGAATTTGCATCCAGCTGGACTTCAGGTAAGTAATGAGTTGAATAATCAGATCCAAATCTCCTGCTAGACTTTTCGGGTTCTGATGAAATTCAGAACTGAAAGAAGCCTCCAAAAACAGCTGTTCTCATGGGTCTTATGCAATTTGGTTATAAAAATCATAGCATTAGATAGTCGTGTATTAGCAGTATTGAACCTTAACCCCAATGCTTAGCATAAAAGAATAAGGGTCTGAGATCACCTTTTTCTGCTCAGCACAAGGATGGCTCAGCCATGCTGTGCAGTGAAATACAACCCATACCCACCTGCAACTCAGCAAAGTGAGCAAGGAAAATGTTAAGAGTCAAAAGGCCTTTTTATTTTTTTCTATTCCTGCCAGTGATTTAACATGCATATTCTATGTCAAGTCAGCTAGACGCAAATTTTCAGATGCAATCTGTGGTTTGGTCCATGTTTTGGACGTGTTGTCTGGTTGCACTGAAAGCAATATGAGACATAAGTTCTCAGCACCTCTGAAAAGAAGCCCTAAGTTTCTTAAATTTGGTGTCAAAAGCAATAGAACACCTTAAACCAGAACCCACTGGGGACTTCCCTTTGACAGATATAAATACCTGTAGCTTTCAAAGAGGTCCAGAAAAATAGCACAGGTTTCAGTGCATCAACATGGGGTTTGGAAGACCTGTACTCAACTGACCAACTGGCTGCAGTCAAGTAACCTAACCATAGCTCCCAGCTGATATGACCATAGCACTATCCAACATCACACACAAGCAGTGAGAATAAATACATTAAAGGCTGGAAGGTTCTCCCATTGCAGCGTAGGAGCTGTTCATTTTGTGGGTGGAACGAAGAAAATGACACAAAACTTACGTATGGCTGGAAAGACAGCTAAGAGTCACACAAAATCACCAAGTTATTCTGAGGAAATATGAAATGTGCTAACAGCACTTTATATTCCAGAAAATTATTTAAGAGAGTCTTTCTTCATTTTAACAATATTAAAACGTAAGCACTTTTTTTTTTGGTAAGACAAGTGTGTTCACTGCATGCCATAAGAACATTTAGATAAAGAAATTTGTTCTCTACTGAAGTGAGAATGGAATTGCTACTCAATAGTGCATTAAACAACAGTAAACACATATTTCCCAGGCAGTAAGAACCAAGCAACACAGAAACACGCACTTATCTTCTTCTTGGCTTCAGACCACATTTTAGGCATGTATGCAATACCTTGTACAACATATTCCTGCGGATTTCTAACTGGGGGATGCCTCAGCAGCAGCATTTGATCTAGGGATGTTCGTTACTGAACTACTGTTCAGCAGTATCAAGCTGTCTTCAGGATTAGCTCCTCAAGCTGGCCATGAGACATACCTCCAGGACATCCTACACTTGCTGCGTCTGCAGGAGTGACCATGGGGGAGTCAGTGAGGCTGTGTTAGAAGGAAAGTGGTACATATTCTCATTTTTAAGAGATGGCATGGGTGTGATTTGCCTGTCAGTTAACATTAATGTGGGACAGGAATGAAGACAGGCCAGGCCAGGCGTAATGCATGGCCACAGCTGGGCTCCTGGCCTCCCCTCCAGCAGAGAGAGCAGGCAGCCATGCCCTGAGCACCCAGTCACCACCAGGCTGCCCCGCCAGCACAGACCAGCCACGGTTACACCCTGCACATAGCCACCTCTGACACTGAAGTGGCCATTACCTATCGGGACACCTGGTGCCATGTGTGAGGAGGAAGTCTGCACCTCTTACCTCAGGATCTCTCTCTATCTCCAGCCCCGCTTCCACCAATCTGCGTTCGTACTCCTCCCGCTGCAGCTGCTTCTCCTCCTCCAGGGCATCCAGCGGGCTGAGCTCGATCACCTCTGCCCCCGGCTGCTCCTGTGGGGCATGGTGGGCACCATCCTGCCACTGTGGCTCAGCACAACCCTTCCTGGTCCTTCCATTTGAAACCAGAGCCAAGGAGGCAGCTCTGCGCATCGGCTCCACCGAGCCCGCACCAGGCGGGTGCTGAGCGAGACGTTTTCGGTAGTGGTAGGCTAACACATAGTCAACCTTTCTTTTGCTGTCTCTGAAATGCATGCTGCTTGAGGATGCCTTGTCCACGGCCTCTCCTTGCATCTCGTCCAGGTAGTTGTTAATAATCTGGGAGTGAAACACACAAGTGTCACAGACAAGAAAATCAAAAAGCCCAAGAAGAAGTCAGGCCCGGGGTCTGTCTCTACACAAGCACATAAAGCTGTGCAGGGTCAAAATTGGAGATCAGCTGGGGGGAGGTATCAACTTCAAACAGGCACGCTGTAGAGCAGATTAAGTCAAGCTTAGCTTCTCCGACCATAAACAAATGAGAGTGACTAAAGATAGTGGCCTTATCCCAACGCATGGGATACTTACCTGATGGGCAGGTGCAGAGACACACACCAACGCTGTCTCTGTCCTGCACTTACACAGACCATACAGGGAGAAGACACCTGCATCTTGAAATGGGATGGAGAGGTGAGAATAAGGATCACATTACAGACTGGGATACAAGAAGGGATGTGCTTTGGAGCAAAGTTGGGCAGGGGAGGGCAGCAAAAAACTGTGTGGGGGAAGAAAAGGAAGAAACTGATCCGAACTAGAACAGGAGAAACATCCTCAGTGTAGTACAAGGGCAAGAAGGATGGGGCTGGACAGAAAAGCTTTGGAAAATACCACGGACTAGAGAGGATATGCCCCATGGATGGCTAACAATGGTAGCTGACCTGTATTCTCATGTATTATGAAAATGCTACATGACTGGCCAGTAACGCTGCAGAAGGAAATCAATGACTAAAATAATTCAAATTGCCTATGTTATGCTCAGTCATCCCCTTGGACCATCCCTGCCTCCCTCACCTCCCCTTTCTGAACCCTTCTGGGATGAAGCTGCTCCAGTAGTAGCACCCACCATCACACCCCAGCCTGGATGGTAATTCTGCAGCAATCATGTTGAACTCTGATACCAATTGTAAGGCATACACTTTTATTTCTTTCTTATTCACTAAGATAGCCCCTATGTTTTCCAAAACTGTTAGCAACTACCATTTCCAACTCAATGCTGTAGCTTAAAACCCTTCACAGATCACTCTACAGTGACATTCATTAGAGTGATACCAGCCCTCCAGTGACTGGGAAATGAGGTACAAGCAAATAGGGTCAGTCCATAACCTAATTGCAGATATTTATAGTTCCCATAGGTGGCTATACAAGCAAAATCTTGACACACACCAGTTACAGATTTCTTTCTCTCCCCATCTCTCTTCCATTACATGCACTGGTAGTCCTGAATGCAAAGTTAACCAAGCAAGCTATATGGCAATTTTCTCGTTTGTTAACACAAAATTTTGAAGGTATTCTATAAATGTGCATATTATTATATACTCCAAAAGGGTATCTCTCAACATCTCCCAAATTCTTGTTTTTAATTGCTTTGCCTCACTTAGTTTCCCACAAAGTAGCTTTCAGTCACCATACCACTAAATGTTTTTTATATATGTGTATGCATATTGCATCCTTCTTTCTTTCACCAAAATTATCACCAAATAATCTGTCCTGCACATTACACTTATCTCACACTTTATGTGTAAAGTGTATATATAGTCCCTTTAGGCATATTTAAACTTATACTCAGCATTACATTCTGGCAAGAATATAAAACTGCTTGGGAGACAGCATTTTATTGCAATTCCCTGTTTCCTAGTTAGATGCATTTTCATGTAGTACTCACAGGCAGTCCATGCAAACCTCCTGGTTCCACCTCTGCCATAGTGAAGAAAATCCTGTTGCAGATTTCCAGTCCCCCTTCAAAACAGTTTCACGCTATACAGCGCAGAAGTAATGATGCCACCACCACCAGGTCAGTGGCACAATGCAATGCATTAGCTGACTCTAGAGAAGATAAGCTCTAAGCATGCCCTCGTCCCTTATTGGTGAGTGTGGGCAGAAATGAGAAGCACAAACAAAATGCAGTAGAGTGAGCAAGGAGAACATGAAAAGCCACTGAGAGGTTTTCCTGTTTATTACCTGTGTGTAGCCAGCTGCCACATCCCAGCCACCTGAGAGAGCACCATAGCAACATTTGATGTTGCTGGAGTTACACAGAATAAAAAGATGAGGAGACACAGCAATGCCTCGTTCTCCATCCCTCCCTCTCTCTGTTGACTCCTTTCTTCACTTTTGGCAGCAAAGTGCCATCCCCATTATTATGGTTATTTATCGCACAGAAAACAAATCAATATTCCCATAGATTTCAATAAACACATTTTCTTGCCCTAAATTTGCACTTCTTTCCTCTCCATGTGACGTTCTGACACAAGAAGACCTTATTAGGAAGGAACATAAATAAACTGCAATTTCCAAAATGTTATTGAAGGAACTATCAAGATCTTCCTCTCCTCCCCTCTCACAGCCATTGCAAAAGTCTGAATCAGTTACTTAAATGACCATCTTCAGTCCCACATTCATTGCTTCTTGACATTTCCAAGACAAGTAGCCAGCACACCAAGCAATAAGGCAACAGGAAGGTAGGATTGGCATTTCATGACAATTTTATTCTAGTCCTCTAATAGTCAGTGTATTACTACAAACATATCCCAAGAGGTGTCTCCTCTAACAACAGCTCTGCTCTGAAGACCACAGTCACACTACCACCTTCCAATCCAGCCCATGCTAAAACCTGGGCACATGCTGACCCAGGGTTTGCACAGGGACAGCCAATTTAGTCATCAACCTGCAGATCTTTTCGTACACTAGGAGTAATAACAACACCTCTATTCCTGCTCTGAAGGATTTAGGCTAAAATAAATGATTAAGAAAAGCCTGGTGTATCTACTACAGTAGCAATTAGTTCTTGCTGTACACAAAGAGCCTACTGAACTAACTAACACTGTAGTATTAATTTACTTTTCCCAGCAGTGTAGATTTGCGTAACACACGGGATGAGTGTACCATGCTCTGCTTGCCCTGCTTCAAGCCTCTTCTTCATCTCAAAGACATTAGAGGTAAGTCAATGAAAATAAAATCCTACTTACCAAACTGCTGATGGACTCCATAGAGGGTCGAGCTTTAAAAGCTCCATTGATCCTGCTGCTGGGAGTTCGGTTTTGAGGAACTGTGAGGTATTTGCTGTTGTATGCTGAAAAAGAGTCCCTTGCTGGTTTTGCTGTCTTGTGTCCGTTCAGAGTTGAGTGTGAGGAGCCCAGAGGAAAGTCTGAGAATAAGAGATAAGTATTGTTATATGAAGCAGGTTTAGTGCAGGTTTCCCTGAAGGTATGGGAAATACTGCAGTTAATAGACACTCTCCAACTTCAGATGCTGTGCTCTGTAAACAGAGAGGGGAGGGGTACATACAATTGCAGAGGAACAATCAGTACTTACCTGTGTGAACTGCTGGGGAAGGAGGAACAATGATACAACACTGCACTTAGCACTACCCTGGTTGGTCAATAGCATTTGTACTCCTGCACTTCAGTCACAAGGTTAGGAGTTAACAGCTAACAATTTTGCAGCTAGCTGAGCACCCCCACGAATGTGAGCACACTGAGCCTTGGTTCTTTGGGTGCAGCATACATGCCAGATGGAAGCCAAATCACCACAAATGAACTGAGTCACATCTGCTTACAGCTGGGACTGTATTTCAGTTCTAGTGTGATGTGACCAAACCTAGTGAGATCACATACAGATCCAAACTTCTGGCTAATGGTCATTATTCACTAAGAACTCTTAACTTTTGGACATGTAATGGTGTGAAATTCTCATAAAGTACATCTAAGTTTATGCCTACATATTCTGGTTTCAAGTGCTAATGTCTTGAACTCTGTAGTTTTAGATGTGTTCCTGATCTCTTGTATTGACAAATTACATGGTCACAATGCAGCATAACGGAAGGGCTGGAGGAGTGGGAAGTTATGTGCCATTCCCTGTTCACCACCACCACCACCAGTTAGCTATATACCTGCCATAACACAGTGTACAGCAACAACAGAATACGAGAAGAATTCTTGGTCATAGGAAGGAAATGCAGAAAGTCAGTTCCATAAGATAATAAAATTAATGGGTACAAAAACTCTTTGACATACAAATGTTTCGTACTCTTTCCCCCTCTAGTGGTGCCATGATCGAGATGGGGCTGATTGATCTTTACTCATAGTTTCTTTTAGAAGCTTATTGGAGTGAAAAACTACAGCTGAGCCATTCAAGCAATACTGTTTTCTACCAGAGGGAAGATATAGGTGCAGCAGACCCTTCTGCCCACGTAGTTAGCCCTGCTACCACTAAAGAGACAAAGCAGCATGCCGCTGCAGTCAGGACTTTCATCTTCCCCAGGAAGAAATAACTGGAACATCCATCAGTTCCCGTATATCCAGGGAGACACTACCTCCATAGTATCTCTTCTTGCCTTCTTACTAGGCAATCCTGGTAATGCTGCAGTCCTCTTCCCCTACTTTCATCTTCCATCTAAGGAAACAAGAAGCTCCATCAGTATAGTGTAGTTACTTTCCAGCCTAGAAGGAACTGTGAGGTTTGCTGCACTGTGAGAAAGCAATTCCATCCTTCTCTGCTACAAGAAAGGGCTGGGAAATTTGAGCAGTTTCCTTCACACCTTCCTCATGATGACAGACAGGAGAAGAGGGAAGAGAGAAACAGCTGTCTCTTGATTAGTGTTTGTGTGACTGAAGAGTGTGACTGAAGAGTGTTTCTCCTGCACTGCCAAAACAGCCAACTGGTGGTAGATAAAATACCTTAAACTGCATCTCAAATGAACGAGCGTTGGGTGAAGTGGCTGTGTGCAGTGAACCTATAGAGTTGTGCAATGATCATCATCTTCAAATAAATCAAGGAGAGTCTCAAAGGATCCATTCTTATAGATAGCAAAACTTGGTCGTTTTGGTTGGGGTTTTTTTTTGGGGGGGTGAGGGTGGGCAAGTTGCTAATATCTGGAAATCATATTTCTGCCTTGTTTAATTGAATCCTTTCTCTTTCTTTTTTCAAGTGTCTGAGGCAGAAATTGTGTCCTACTGCTGATCTTCCATGCCCTCTACAGAGGCTGAATCTAACTACTCCCAGTCATATGCTAAGAGAGGAGATAGTAAAATGGTAAAGAAGGAAATGCTTGTGAAGGGGGGGCCCTGACCCCTAAATTATTCTTATGTCTTCTATCAATAATTGATTAGGACCCTGCAGTATTTCAACAGTACCCTAGACTGACTCACCAGTCTTCCTTTTCTGATCTCTCAAGGAGACTTGCACTTCGTTTTCTTTAATGAAGCACATAATGATGCCACAAGGGAAACACCAAGGAAAATAATTAATAAGTGAAGGTTTCATTCCCAAAGGCTATACACACTGTTTCTCTAGTATTTTCAGACTAAGCCTGGGATATCTCACAAGACCTTTGCACAGTCAATTAAATACCTTTTTTCTTTCCAGTCTTTTTAACTGGGCTTAGGAAAAAAAATCTGCAGCTCATTTATAATAAAATGAATTTATTTCCATTATGGTTCCCAACCTTCAGAAACTGTGTCATGAACCTGAGGTTAACACTGTTAAACAGTGAGATGGTCAGGGACTTCCAGTCAGAATAAGTTTTTCAATGGAAATGCAGTTTCCATATCTAAATTTGGAAGACTCCTTTTCTCCCAAAAGCTTTTTATCTTCCCAAATCAAATTGACTGAATCAAAAGTGAATGAGTTCCACATTGGAAAGTGCTTGCCTGTGGTACTGCACAGCCTCAGGGGCTTCTGCTTCAGATGCTGCCTGACCTCATTCTACACTGTAAGCCTTTACGACATCTGGCCTTGCATGTTCTCATTCTGTAAATATTCTAGAGGAATTAGTATCAATAGAAACAGGCTGTGTGTGTATATGTATGTGCATATATATAAAAGTTTTTATACATGCACACATGCATAGCTTTGGTACATACATATATCTATATCTCTCTATCCCCAGAGAACAGCCGCAGAGTGAATTTTGAATTCAACCTGGAAAGAAAATGTTCAAGAGCTATATTCATTCTAGAAAAATAGCCTGGGAGCCATCCCTCCAGTCAGACTTCTTAAAGTTATATTGCTTTGGCCTCAGTCTTCAGTAGTAAGACCAGTTGTTTGCTGGGTACCCAGCCCCCTGAGCTGGAAGACAGGGATGGGGAGCAGAGTGGACCCCCCATAAACCAATGGGAAATAGTTGATGACCTGCTGCACCACTTAGACACACACAAGTCTGTGGGACAGGATGGGATCCACCCAAAGGTACTGAGGGAGCTGGCAGAAGTGCTCACCAAGCCATCTTCCATCATCTATCAGCAGTCTTGGTTAACTGGGGAGGTCTCAGTTAACTGGAGGTTAGTAAATATGATACCCATCTACAAAGGCCAGAAAGAGGATCCATGAAACCACAGGCCTATCAGTCTGACCTTGTTGCCGGGGAAGGTTATGGAACACATAATATTGAGTGTAATCATGCAACACATGCAGGACAAACAGGCAATCAGGCCCAGTTAGTGTGAGTTCATGAAAGGCCATCCTGCTTGACTAATCTGATCTCCTTCTATGACAAGGTGACCTACTTAGTGGATGAGGGAAAGGCTGTGGATGTTGTCTACCTAGACTTTAGTAAAGCCTTTCACAGTTTCCCACAGCACTCTCCTGGAGAAATTAGCTGCTTATGGCTTGGACTGGTGTACTCTTTGCTGGGTAAAAAACTGGCTGGATGGCTGAGCCCAAAGAGTTGTGGTGAATGGAGTTAAATCCAGTTGGATGCCAGTCACAAATGGTGTTCCCCAGGGCTTGGTACTGTGGAAAGTTCTTTTTGATATCTTTATCATTGATTTGGATGAGGGGACTGAGTGCATCCTCAGTAAATTTGCAGATGAAACCCAGCTGAGTGGGAGTGTTGATCTGCCTGAGGGTAGGAAGGCTCTGCAGAGGGATCTGGACAGGCTGGAACAATGGGCTGAGGCCAATTCTATGAGGTTCAACAGGGCTCAGTGCTGGGTCCTGCACTTGGATCACAAGAACCTCAGGTAACGGTACAGACTCGGGGAAGAGTGGCTGGAAAGGTGTCCAGTGGAAATGGTCCTGGGAGCGTTGGTCAACAGCTGACTGAACATGAGCCAGCAGTGTGCCCAGGTGGCCAAGAAGGCCAACAGCATCCTGGCTTGTATCAGAAATAATGTGGCCAGAATGAGGAGGGCAGTGATTGTCCCCATACTTGGCACTGGTGAGGCTACACCTCGAGTGCTGAGTTCCGTTTTGGGCGCCTCGCGACAGGAAAGACATTGAGGTGCTGGAACATGTCCAGAGAAGGGCAACAAAGCTGGAGAAAGGTCTAGAGCCCAAGTGTTATGAGGAGCATCTGAGGGAACAGGGATTGTTTAGTCTGGAGAAAAGGAGGCTGAGGGGGGACCTTATTGCTCTTCACAACTACCTGAAAGGAGATTGTAGTGAGGTGGCTGTTGGTCTCTTCTCTCAAGTAAGAAGTGATAGAACATGAGGAAATGGCCTCAAGTTGTGCTAGAGGAGGTTTAGGTTGGATATTAAGAACAATTTCTTCACCAGAAGGGTTGTCAGGCACTGGACCAGGATGTCCAGGGAAGTGGTTGAGTCACCATCCTTGGAGGTATTTAAAAGATGTGTAGATGTGGTGTTTGGAACATGGCTTAGTGGTGGACTTGGCAGTGCTAGGTTAACGGTTGGACCTGATGATCTTAAAGGTCTTTTCCAAGAAAAATAATTCTATGATTGTAAGTTGTAGATGGCTTCCAAGGACAGGGTATTTCCAGGACAGAGATCAGTGACCAACTCTAATTCCAGCGCCATTTTACAGCCAGTAGTCATCTACTGGCTCACACAATCTTTCTGCCTGTCTTTGCTTTAGCTTTTTGTAAACTTAGGCTTGGCCACCTGTGCACCAATTGACTTCATCATTTGAGTTCCAATTCCTTGTCTAAAGTGCAATGATGAAGAAGCTGCACATACTGCCCAAAGTGGAAGGACTGAGAGGGTGTAATAAAGGACCATACTGCTTGTGAAATGCACATTATGGGAGCCTTCCTAATTAGGAGCTCTGTATTAATTCCTGACTAACAGCCAATTGTCCAGACTGAGTGGTCCAGATGGTCATAGGTACAACCACTTGCAGAATACTTTGTAAATGGTTTGACCACTCAGGGCACAGGTGCTGGCCTGCTTTCATTTCCTCTTTCCAGTTAAGCCCCAGAAATGGGTTGCATTTCTGAAAGATACCACAGTCAGAAGTATACCTGTATTCGCACAGACTCCTCTGCAAGGCTGTTCAAAACATCTGCAATTTAGGAGCATTTTTTTTGGCAAACTTATTATTCCATCCACCTTCCAAGTAGGTATGAAAAAGAACTACTTGAATTTACTGTTCCAATGTAGCTTGACTTAAACATATCTTCTTTAAAAGATATATATATATTAAAAAAAAAGCCCTACCATGGTTATAAACATTCTTTACGTCCCCACTAAGCTAATGACACCTCAGTTCTGAACACGCACTCAAACAGCAGGCTGCAAATTTGGATCTCGTGTCTCTTTGTGAAAACTCAGGTGATGGGTGCACAGGTAGGAACCCACAAACCTGAAAAATTATGTTTTCTGCTTCTAGCTCCACTTCTTCCTCCCTTTGGTTGCATCTTTGATTTCATTCCCCAGGAGGTCTGTTAGCCCAGGGCATATGGCTAGGACAATGTGATGAAGATGGAGAGTAGTCAGGGAACTGTGTGGGGCTGTGCTGCCTACCTTAAGCCTTAGACAGTACTGTTCCATCCCCAATCTTCTCTTAACCCTTGCTACTTCCTCCAAGTCACACCTACACCTCAGTTTCCCAGAAACTTCCCCTAAGTTCCTCCTCTCCATGGTAGGATTCATACACTCTAATCTGAAATTTGCTTTAATTTGTACCATGCTGCATTAAAAAGCATTAGAGAGGATCCAGAAAGACTTGTCCACCTTTAATGTCTGATTCTTAAAAGGCACTAATGGCAGTCTTGAAGACACAGTGGAGGAAATCACACAGTGCTGTAGCTCTGTTGAGTTAGTTGGAGCTGTGCACAAGAAGTAATTCTGGCACAAGGTGAGCTTCTTTCCCTATGACCATGCACTTTCAGACTATAATGATTCAGGAAGCTGTCAATATGTGGTAAACAGAACGACTTGCCCATAACCCTCTGGCCTTTTCTGTGAATGCATATCCGCCGATTCCTTGAAGTAAGAATTACTGACAAAGGATAATGAAAATCCTCTTGCAGTCATTTTAGGGAAGAGGAGGCCTCTGGTTGTCTGCTCCATGGGGGAAGGCAAGCCTGGAGCAGAGCACACTAGGGCAAAGCAGTGTGTGAACACACCAATAGTCGCAGAGCAGCAAGTTTGGGTCAGGGTCAGGGCTGGAGACAGTGATCAGAGTCAGACACGGATCAGTGACTGACCAGCAAGGCAGCAGTGATGAGGCAGATCAGAGACCAAGCCAGGAAGCAGAGCCTCTAGGTTTGAGTCAGGACCAAACTGGCAAAGGTCTGAGACCAAGTGCAGACATATCTCAGCTGTGATGCAGCACAGGTGGGGCAAGAGGTAAAGCCTCAGCTTAAAAGCAGTTCCCAGGGGAAAGGAAGGCAGGCCCTCCCTTCCAGCTCTGCTTGGTGAAGGACCTGGCTTTGGACTCAACCAGCTAAACTCTTTAACATAGACAACTAAAAGCCTAGAAGGGTGATGAGCTCTGGGCCCTGACAGTCTCTCCTTGAACTGCTGCCAGAAGCAACAGCATTGCAGCACCTCTAACAGATGGGGGCACGCAAAGGGGAGCACCGCGCTTTTCTGGCTTTGACTGACCTAAATAGCTTTGGTCACAGACACAAATGTAACAACTCGTTGTTGTGCTCCTTTGCTAGCCCCTTATACACAGGAGCACTCAATGCCAACTTTAGGAGCAGGAAGAATGCACCTGAGCTAACGGAGATGTTCACTCACCTCTGGCACACCACGAGCCAGAGAGTTTCTTAAAGGGTGGAAGACTATGAACCTGAATTATCAAAAATGAAGGAAGCAGAATAGAGCTGTGGAGATAGATGTCAGCTGACTTATGAATGTTTGCAGTACCTGAAGATTTAATGGAGCTGTATCTACATAATACAACTGTGTGTATAACTTTAAAGATCCTCTTGTTGTTTTTTTGTTGTTTTTTTTTAATATTCTGCTGCACATATAAAGATTACACAAAGTACCTGATTTTTCTGACATAAAGTATGTATCAGGGCTAACTCCAACAGTGAAGGACTTGAGATAGAAAAAGGACACTGGAATAACTCAAAGACCGGTAGGAAGCATTAAATCTAATGGCTCTTTGCATATATTGTAGTCTGCTATACAAATAATTTCAGGAAGGGGAACTGGATGGGAGAGCACAGAAATAGAAGGATTCCGTGAGCTGCATGATAATTCAGAGTCCACAGCAGAGCTAGAGCCCCAGAAACAATGAGGTATCATGGAAACAACCAGAGCTTTTGACTGTATCAGTAAAGTAATAGTGACACAGTATCAGCACTGAACATTATTCTAAACTTGTACTCTGGGAACTCAAATACAAAGGTTTTATACACTGAGCAGATTTGTTCCTTGCATATGGGAACTGAGAGCTCACTGCTGCACATTGTCTTCTGAAGAAGGATATAGCTCGCTCCCCCTAGTTGCATTGCAATAAGGAGAATACAGATGGAAACAGGAGTCCAGCACAAGGCATTTGCCTAATGATTGTCTTTTCCACATGGGTAGAAGCACTGACCCATAGCTGCACTCCTGATGCTTCAGAAGAAATGAACTCTGTGTGTTTTGTCTCTGAACTGTCTGTATGAAACCTGGGACCCAGATTTCTCTCTTTTTAATTTTTTTTCTTTTTAAATATCCTGAAAGAAAAACAGAGAAGTCCTTTCAAAGTATTCCTTTCTCTGTTCCCCACCCCTTTCCACCTATTCAACTTCATAGGCAGCAATTAACAATGAAGCAGAGAATGAACTTACCGGGCGTGTGTGTTTCCATGTTGCCTGAAGGTTTGGCTGGAAGTTGCATCAGTGCTAATAGGATGTGGCTACGCTGATAGTGTGCACAATCTGCTTCTGCACTGGCTTAAGTAGTGAACAGCACTAGCAGCTATTTCCATCCTGGCTTGATCCTGCTTTAAGCAAACCACAAACTGAAGCTAATTAGCAAGACCACCTGTTTTGGTGATTATCATCACAGAGGAAAGAGAAAGGAAAAAGGCAGAACTCCCATGACCTGCGAGGCCATGGCAATTCTCTGTTGGATCTTTAGCATCTTGTCTTCATGCTCCATAATGCCTCAACAAGCAATGTAACATCAGGCATATTTTATTCTAAATCCCCAGAAGACAGTGACGAGGGAGTGGAGGAGAGGAAGAAGAAAAGCTAATGCAAAACCAGGGCTCTACAACAGGGCCAGCTTTGTCAAAAAAACCCCCACCATTATTCAAGGACTAGACTACCCTGGAAGTTGTTTCTGTGGGGAAGAGTGTCTTTATATCTTCAAAGCTTTGCAGTGCTTCCAGGTAGGAGGTAAGTGCAGAAACCTTTTTATAAGACTCTATCTGAACTACTCAAGTTACCTTACTGCCTGGATGCAGCACTGCCATTCCTGCATGAAATATTCAGGGGATTATCTTGTAATCAACTGTCTAATCAGAACAGGTTTAGCTTTCAACCTTACAATTTAAGGAATATATTGGGAAGAAAAGGTTTTGATGACTAATACCATATGAGAAAGGACTTTAATTTGCTAATGATAATTGGAGGGAGGTGTAATTATTTGGAGTTCAAATACTTTTCTTCTTTTAGCCTATTTATGACACTACAACATTTCCTATAATATGAGAGGGGGAAATTCAATGACTGAATAAAGTACAGCATTTCTACTAGCTTGTGAGTTAGGATTGCTCACTGTGTCATGACCAGCAGAAATAGAAGTTGTCTGTATCACAGAGAGATGTACTGCTGCACTGTGGCTAAGCTATCAAGGACGCTGAGTTTATACAGGGAGCAGTGTGGCTATTGTGTCCCAAAACTTGGGCTGGGTGCTGTAAAACTTTCCCAGCAAGGCTAAGAAATACACATGCTGCTTTAAACTTGAGACAAATTGTTACTAGGTAGTTGCCCTCTTCATGAAATAGCTGTAAGTGTACCAAAGAATGAAATTAAATTAGATGACTGTGTTCGTCTGTTTACTTCGGTTCAACTGAAGTGCCACATGAGGAATTTTATCTACACTAATGTTATATGCCTGATTTTCTTAAAAGAGAGAGGAGTAAGGATCCCTGACTCCATCTTGATCAGCTTCATACAGGTCAGTCCAACTTTTCTGCACTACAATTTTTTCCTGACAAAAGGGGAAAAGTAATGATTAGGGTCTGTCTTCATGCATACTGGGAAGACAAGTGCATTAAATGTTACAGAATAGTTTTTTAACACTTGCTTTAGTATTCACTCAGCATAGTGTCTTCAGATAGGAAAAGTTAAATCATGTCTCCTTAGTACCTCCTTTAGAACAGCATTTCCTAATTTCTAAGTAATGTATCAACAGGCATCAAGTACTTGTTCTTCTTACACTTCTAGTACCTTATGTTAATTTCAGATCTTCATTTAGAAAAAACAAGGAACAACCTGGATGCCATAGCTTCTGGACTGACTAATCAAAAAACTATTAGAATGTAGAAATTAATATATATATATATAAAAGTGTTCTCAGTTGCTGTGTGTAAGCTCTCTAGCAAGGGGGATGCTATTTGATACAGGTTTTTGTTTGCACACTAGCCCATGAATACAAGTTTTGAGGTGATGTGTAATCACCTGTAATTTTTTTTTGATTGCATGACCACCCCATCCATTTGAACAAATTAATTGCTCTTTGTTGGATCACTTTGCTCAAATGTCCACAGTTGGACAGATCTCAATGTAGTTCATGCTTATTTGGTACAGGGCAATGGTGCAATGACATAGAGCTTCTGACAATGTTTCGCTAACAAAGTGGGATCAGGGAATACTCCAAGGGAAGCAACTGTTGAACTGCTTTTTGCCTCAATGCTTTATAACCCATTAATCTGCTCCCTGGATAAAGGACAAACCTACTGCTTTGTACACCCTTGCCTCTGGGAGAGGGGAATGAAAACTTGCTGAAAATTAAGATATTTTATATCCATATTATATGCCACACCAGCTAAATGATAAAATAGAAAGTCATACCCACTAATTTTGGAATAGTATAGGAATGTAGAGCCAGATCCTGCTGAGATCCCTGTGGACACAAAGCTCTGCCTGCATGGGTTCAAATTTCTAGCCTGTATAAGCCATAAGGATGGGTTCATTACAGGTTAGCTCAGGTAATAAATAATATACACAGGAGGCAATATGATAGGAAGCAATATCCAGCTGGTTAAAATGGAATTGGGTCTGTAGTCTATTTTTAAGGATATTTTTTAATGGAGAAAATCATATCTTGGCATCACTGTGTTTCCTGAGGTGCCCAGGTATGGTGTTACTTGATAAAGCAGAGCTGCAGCAAATAATATCAATATACCAGATTGTGTTTCACTTGCTGTAGAGGAGTGGTGCTTACAAGTCTGTAAAAGTTAGCAGAGAGATTAGATGCTTTTAATCATTAAGAAGTTATACAAGACTCCTCTCCAAATCCATTTAACGTTCCTGTAAATCCATCCTGTAGCACGCTCAATGATCCAGCCAGTCTTCTGAAGTGGTGGGATGTGTTCAGAATCACTGGCAGAAAGGCAAAGACTAAGATAGCTCAAAACCATCAAGACTCACAAGCAGTATATACAAGTTGAAAAACAATGTTCCTCAAAGCCTGGATTCTGCTGGTGATTGTCAGTGGAGCAGCCTGATGTACAGCACTGTCTGGTGTGCTGGGCTACACTACACACAGACCTCAGTCTGTTAAGGGAGAGGTCACAATATTCCCTTCCTCTTGCTCTTTCTCGCTTGTCTGTTTCTGTGACAGGATTTTCAAGGAAGAAGCTCATTCTGGCCTTGAGCACAACTGGGCCTTGTCTTTGCTTGGAATATATAGGTACTAGCCAGGTCTGAATAATAACATATAGACCATACAGATATCCACAGACCTCTATTCTGTAAGAAAAAATGGTAGGTTCTCATGGAATGTATTGTGCACCCACTTTAGTCC
The DNA here is from genome assembly GCA_013398125.1 of Aegotheles bennettii. Classification (NCBI taxonomy): domain Eukaryota; kingdom Metazoa; phylum Chordata; class Aves; order Caprimulgiformes; family Aegothelidae; genus Aegotheles; species Aegotheles bennettii. Next base: position 487,241 of record VZRW01001679.1, read on the forward strand.
ATATACTGGCACGGATGCCTGAAAGCAAAATTGCAACCAAGGAAGGTGAGGAAAAGCCACATCATATGGGACATGTTCTTGAACTGGTGTAAAGTCTTGATAGAGTTCTGTTTATTCAATTACACTGAGCTACCTCTGCTACGAGTTTGACCCTATAACCAAGAAGTTTTTCAATAAATAATCTGGAGCTCCTTAGGAAAAAATACTAATTGCTCTAGTCTGGAAGCTAATACCTTTATTTTAGCCTATTTCTCTCTTAAGACACTTAGATCCATCAGATTTTTCTTGTTAATTGAGGTAGAAGTGATGAAAGCAGGAATGCCTGCCTGTTTGTTGGCCAGTTCTGTCCGCTCACTTCGTTGCTGGTGAAATATGCTAGCTCTGCATGTCTGCTTCTCAGAAGTCCCAGAAACTGTGGCTCCATCTCTGCACCTGTGGATGCTCCTGCGTGTTCTCCTCATGCTGATAAGCCAGTGCCTGACTTAAACAATTATCTGATTAGAAGACCTGTCTGCAGCCTTAGGCTGCAATCCTGTCAGCTTTCATGAGCTAAGAAAGGTCAGTCTGGGATGAGGGCACCGACAGAAACAAAGGGGCCGTCCGGAGTTGGTAAGGGTCAGAGGAAGACACTGCCTTGTACTCTCTATCCACTCCTTTTCTCTATTCCTTTCTGATGCTGCAGGCTGCCATTCCAGGAGTTGCTTACTCACAGCTTCAGATGAGCTGCTGAGTAGTTGAGTACCTGGGTGACCCAAATGCATCTGTCGAGGAGCTTAATATCCAGAGCCAGCTACAAGAAGGAACTAGTGTGAGGATGAAGGAAAACTGGTGACAGAGATCTACTACAGTAAGTGGGTCTGGTGCCAATTAAAACTTGTTTTCTCTCCCTGGGGTTGTTTTGGTCCCATAAGAGAAGAAACAGAGATGCATAGAAGGCCTGCACTTCTCCTAGCACTGTCCAGCAATAGAGGATGTCTTGAATGAATAAGGGAAAAAAGGCCTGCAATTCAGAATGTGTTGAATCCACAGCTGAATGGCAAAAAAAAACAGCAGTAGGGATCTGCATGGTTCCTCTCAAAAAGCAATACAACTTGTCTTTTTAGTTGAAAGCACAGGAGAGTTTTTGTTTTCTCCCAAAGGGAGCCATTTGTGCAGATGGGGAGGTATTTGAACCTGTTTAATCATGTGGCATTGGCATTCATGTGAAGACCAAAGCTCTTCATTTCAAAACTTTCCTCCCTGTGACCCAGTGACAATGGTAGCAATGTCCTCCAAAATGCCTTCCATTTCTACAGATGCCAACCTAAAAACTGCACAAGGATAACCAGATTTCCAGACCTTTTCTGCTAGGCTTCTCAGGAGTGCTCTTATACTTCAGGACTTACATATATGCTTTTCACTAGTACAAGAACACTTCTGCTAGAGCTGGAGAAACTATGATTTTTTTCACCCATAACGTATTTCTAAGCCTTATTGACTCCATCACAGACATATGAAGAGTTTCGGGTTGCTTTTTTTTTTTAATACACCTCCTATATCTGATTTTTATATATTATTTTTTTAAAATAAGTTAATTCAATTAGAAGTTCAAATATTTGTGGTCTTTCAAAAATGCAAATGGTATGAACACTTCCCCTTCTATAATATTTTTGAGCCCTTAGTACTTCCCAGTGAAACTGTTTGACTGGCAATAGATTCCACCAGGATCAACAACCCTCTGGAAAAGCTTTTGTCTTTTGTGGCCTGACCAGACCAATTGAAATCTAAATCCTGCTATATTTACTCCTGGCAGCAATAACTAAATTAAACCTGCCTCTGACAATAATGCATTTGAAAGAACTCTAACTTTTGTAGCTAATGCAGCAGATGAAGTTCTGGTATCTGGAACTAAGGAAGATTACTCATGAACTTTCTCTTCCAGTTAGAAGTAAATAGGTGAGAGCTTTTCCCTCAGCCCCATTCGCAAGTAGGGAGGACATGCAGGGCTTACACAGCCTCAGCACACAATTTCTTTGCATTCAGCTCCAGGAGGAGCATTTATATGCAATGCAGAAAGATATTTGGTTGTCTGAGCCACCACCAGCATTGTTTGTGTACCAAGAACACCACCTTCTTGGTATGAAGTCTTACATCATAACTACTGTACTCCCTGACTGGAAGGGGAAAAAAGATCAAAAACCTAAAAATCCACAGTGTGTCACTAAGTTCTGAAATGGGGAATGCAAATGGAATGTCTCTGAAGAGACAAAGTTCAATGCTTTGGGATATGTTCTTTAAGTAGAAGCAACTGTTTCTGTTACTGTGTTTGTTGGGTTTTTTTAATAATGTTGATTACTTCTCATGTTGAAGATGAAGAGGAACAATACAACATGAAATAACTCTTCTTTAAACTACCCCAAGAATAATCAGAAAATGCTCTGTTGTGCTAGTAAGTTTTATTGTTTGCTATGTAGATAGAATTAGTTAGTCAGGAATCTACTGGATAAAATGGTCTACAGAGAAAAACTGAGGCTTGTACTGTAAAGTTCTTTCATCATAAAACTCGAGATTAAACAATTGGGCTTCTTGGAAATATTCAGTCTGTACACTTCCGAGAACTGCATTCACACTGAGAGGCAGAAGGGATGTAATGCTGCACCACCGTCCCATTGGCACACCGGAGGGGGATCGTGACTATGGTTGTTTGAGTGGCTGTACAGCAGCTGCACACATCTTCCCATTTCTCTGTCTGAACAGAGTATCTGGTATTGCTTCTGCACTTGCCCTAAGTGTAAAAAAAGAGACACCAAGTTTGAACACTGCCCGACTTCAGTGCAATCAGAATCCAGGGTCTTCCCTTCAGAACATCCATGGATGACTTTGACCATCAGTGCTCCACTGTAAACAAACTCAGAAACAGGTACCTGATTCCAGAGTGTGGGGTGCTGCTCAAGGAATAATGTCTCATGAGCATAAGCATAGCAAAGGAGAGGTGAAGGAACTGGTCACACAAGAAGAGCCTACAATTTGAAATATCATAGATGATGTCCAGGGCTATTGTGTTGGCTTCTAAGTACATATGGTTATCGTCTGAGCTGTGTGAGATCATGCATTCAGAAAATTCTTCAGCCCAAACGTTGCAAGCCACACATTCATTGTTGTCCTGCTGAATGCTATTTAGCTTTGTTCTACTTGTCTGTCCACTTTACTAATTTAGACAGAGCTGTCAATGTCTGTAGTTATATGCTTTCATGATGTTCGAGTTCATTTCTTTCTGTGGCTCTGCACATTTATTTCTGAGATTAATCACATAAGATCACATAATATTATCAGGGAGGACTTTAGAAAACCTGTACTCAATAACAGCTATAGCAGGAGTATTTAGTTTACTCAATATATGGTCAGATTAAAAGATAAAATCCATACTTTTGCAGGGTAAACTTCAATACATGTGACTTTACGGCTAAAGACCTGCTTACGGCTGACTTTGTGGACAGGACAAGAAATTATTTTATTTTAAATAAAAGGTAAGTGGTTTTATTGTTGTTCTCAAAGCTTCCACTCTTATTAAGACTTGTGTAGCAAATGAAGGCACTTCACCAATGTAGCTATCTGAAAAGCCATGGCATGTATGCTCTGAATAGTTCTCCTTTCTATTTCCATTCTTTTCCCAGTAGCCATGGGAAAGATAGAGACTCATTTTTCCTACTGCTTTAACCAAAGGGAATAGCAAAGGGGTTAGGTGTAAACCATCTTCTTGACTGCCATCCTTGTATGCTATAGTCTGGATTGTGTACAAGAGCTGTATACAGTCCTTGTATGAAACATGGTTATCTCAGGTTGAGCAGTTGTCCTGCTACAACCCAATCTGGGAAGAGAATATTATCTTTGGTTCCCAAACTCAGAAAGATGGGAACATCCAGAAGGGAAGCCATGCTTCTGTTTCAAATAGAAGTTGTTCTGTAAGGTGTGGGCAGGAAACAACTTTTAATCCAGTTATGGAAGAAATGCACAAGACATGCAGAACACAACTTAGTGTGCAGACTAATGGAGGAGTCGTAGACCTTACAGAGCACAGAAGTCAAATCATAGTGCTCAAGTTTAAATGTCTGTTAAAGTATCATGCATCTAGATACTTATTTATCCTCTTGTAAATCACCTTCTGAGCCTGAAGAGGGATATGCTTCTGATAGAAGCAGAGGAGAGTGGTATGAACAAAGCCTTTATGCCTTAGTGTCCATGCCTTTTCTTATGCTGGCTTGAATAGGGAAGATTCAGGATCACCAAATTACTTTAGGAAATAAGTGTCAATAAGGTTTACACTGTTTGAGTGAATCAATGAAAGGAGAAAAACTGAGGCGCCACTTACTGAAATTAAGCCAAAGCAGAGGCAAAGCTTTCCATTGTGGAAGAGAGAAAGGGTGTAAGGGCAGGTCATGGAGCAGCGGGGTTGCTTTTGTTATTTACCTCACAATGAGAAATAGGCACTTCCTTTTCAGCCACACATCCATTGATACTCGTATATTGCAGTCTGGCACTGACTGGTCGACATTCCACCTCTACACCTACCAAGTTTAAAAAAAAAAAAAGAGAAAAGAAAAAAGTAAAAAAAGGTTTTGGCATTGCTTTTTTAAATTACCTTCCCGTTATTACTGAAACTGCTGCTAGTGAGATGTCATTACGGGTAAGATCCCTAGCAAGAGGTATGTCTCCTTAGAGTAATTAATGTAGAGCTGTGTGACTATATCACATTACAGCCCTAAAATTCCACTAGAAAGCAGGGTTTCCCTCATGTTTCTTTTCAATTGACCTTGCCACCTAACATCTGGCTTTTACCTGTTGTTTTCTGTGATAGATAACTCTCCTTTTAAAGATTCAATGGTACATTGGGCAAGTAGGTGTATAGGAAAAAGATTACACACATGGGAATTCCAATAACCTAATCAGAGAAACAGAGCACCCTGACCCAGCTGTTCCTGGAGCTGCCACAGGAGAGAGATCCCATTGTGTTGGGATGATGCCCTTCAAGATGAGTCAGTGGGAGCAGCTCTCCAGATCACCTTACAGACAGAGGTGAGTCACTGCTTTCAGGACTGTGTGGGACTCCTTATGCAGTGCTAGGGCAGAACATTTTGGGATTCTACAAGACTTACTTATCATGGGATTTTTACAGGAGGAACCAAAGTTGGGGGAAGATAGGGATTAAAGTGGTTTGGTGAGGGACAAGCATGGGAAAATGGATAGATAAGGACACAAAAGGGACTGGTTGCATGTTAAACAGCTGCTGGTCTATACGTTTGTCTGACCTTGCCTTATGTTTGATCACTGCAGTCTGTCCTGTCGTCTTCTAACTCCATTTCTAACTACTTGTCCTGAGTGACAGAATCTCTGTTCTGCATGGATGTGTGTGTATGGAGATGTAACTGGAATTGGATCACAGGTCATAAGGCCCATAAGTCTAAGCTACTAGGGATGCAGGATCAGCTACTGGACAGAGCGAGTACCTAAGACCACTAAGGACCTTCACCCTGATCAGCCGGGGGGGGATCAGAGTGACAATGTGGATGCTGTTTGTGTTTACCTGAGTACTGAGTGTTTCTGCATGTGTGCATTAAGAATGTATGTGTGCATGTTGTACACAAGTGTTTGCGTGTGTGTCTATTGGGATACATGCTCAGCCTCACTGTTGCCTGGGGACATGGAACTGTGGCAGCCTCACCTCTGTCAAGCTCCTAGATTCGGCAACACTTAACAGCCCTTGCATGTGTGGTGGATTTTGCTGAAAACTAAGGTGGCAAGAGGAAAAACTAAGGAAAAAATAAATTAGAAGCCTAATTCTGAGAAAATCTCACTTTGGGTTAATGGGAACTTTTCTACTGTCTTCATTAAGTCATGAAATACTCTGATACTTGTTTTCAAATACTTTTTCCTCTTAGTGTTACGTAAATTCTCCCTGTTTTTTTCCATCTAAGGAGAACCCCACACAAGAGGCAGTAGGTCTGGATTTGTTATGCGGGGAGGATGCAAGCCCAGGGAATCTGCTGATCCCTCTTTGCGAAGTGAGGTTGGTTTGCTATGATTTGTTAACTGAAGTAGGTGATGGTGACTCTTCTCTACTTTTGAAGGGAACCTCACCATTGCCATGCTCAAACACAGACTAATCCAGAATATTTTGTTCTAAACAGTCTTGCCTGTTTTGGTCCACGTCTAAATACTTATGAAGGTACTAATGCATTTTTTAAGTGGATATTTTATGCACTGCAAACAGCAGTTCTTTGTATTGTTAATATAGTGCTATGCCTGTGTAAAGACAGGTTCCCACTTTTACCCATTCCTAACTAACCAATGTAAATTTTGTATTCACCAGAATACCGGACTATTTTTTACCTGCTACCCAACAGCATTTCAGAGAGCTGAGGAAATTCAGCTGACCAATGGCACAATTAAGTAGACACACAAACTGAAGAGAAGTATCTTTTTTCCTAGCAGTAAACATAGCTTTCTATACTTTTTCCATGGGAATGTTAGTACCAAATTGCCTCTGTGCCTTGCTTTCATTTAATTAAAAAAAAAAAAAGCTTGAAAAAATGTTTGAGTCCAGTGCTGGAATTGCCAGTTCTCTTTTAATGATTTCATCACTTCATTTGATAAAACTTGTCCACCTGGAAGGAATACACAATTGTGTCTGCACAAGTACAAAGCTCAAACAAAATTATTTTCATCAAACTCAACATAGCTTCATTACCCTTTTGATCCTGACTTATCAACTTGTTCTCAAGTTACTTCACTACTCTAATTTACTTTTCTTATATACTGTGCTTCCTTTGAAACTTAACAAGACATACAGAATTGAGATCAACAGGGAAAAGAGATAAGAACGAAGAAGTCGCATCTCTGCTTCAGTGGGAAAATAAGGAATATCCTTTGCAAATAACCCAAGTCCTTTGCTAGTACCACAAAAATCTAATGAGAAAATAAGCCTGTTCACTTATGTGCTCCTACGTACTTAAAACCTGGAACAATGTCCTCAAACACAGTAATGAACTCCAATTGTCAAGGTATAACAACAGAAAGGGAAACTAGTTTCTTGAACAACCTTTGTTCAAAGCCACACAGGACTCTACCGTACCAAAGCATCACCCCGAAGTGTGCTCTGAAATAGAGAACAAGTGCTTTGCCCTGTTCTTTATGGTACTGAGGTATTTGAAAGACAAACCCTCTCATGACCTGGGAAGGCAATGTAACCTATATCTAAGTCTCTGTGTCCATGAGAAACTGATTATTTGTCTTATCTGGCTTTTAAGAATAATTAAATTACTCTAGTTTTACAGTAGCTTAGCCAAGCTTTGGTGTTCCCTGTAGAGTATGTAACAGGCTGCACGTTGCTACTGAGTGCCATAGTGGAAAGATACAACTACAGAGGAGAGAGAAAGAGAGTTTGGTATCTAGAAATATCTGTTCGATTTAAAGCCATGTGTTAATCACCATCCTTCAATTGATAACCCGTGGTTAGTTGGCAAGATGAAGTATGTTGGCTTATTCCTTATGAAGGGTCCTGAATAGAGAAGTGACCGGGAATAGGACTGTGCTGTAATACAGGACTTTTCAGTTTTGAGCTATATCCAAGCAAACATAAATGGGAACAAGGATCTGAAGGTCCATACAATATGGGCATTTGGCACATGGTATTTCACTTAGATCTGTTTGCTTTTGCTGCTGCAAGGAGGTATCACTTTTAAATCACTATAACTGTTGAATAAATATGTGTATTGAGCTGTGCTCACTCCGAACTGGGTTTCTCCTCCCCTCAATTGCAGTGATAGCCATTCTCAATTAGTAGAGCCTGCCCACCACCCCAAATTTTAAATCTGAAAGTCTGTTTTTCTTAATAAATAATTTTCAGTATTCCTTATTTGAAGCCTGCTAGCTTAAAAGTTCTCTAAATTACCTGCTTGAGCCATCTGATGACAGTCTATCTCAATAGCTTTCTGACTTCTATTTCTCAAGCCTAAACTCAGTGATTATACAGACAGGCAATGGCTGCATCCTTCATCAGGGGTATTATTACAGCAGTTACTGTGTCAATGTGGTGATGGGCTGCTATGCTGGCCATCTTTTATTTATTAGCACATGCATAGAGGAAAAAAAAAAAAAGATAACAGAACACAGGCAATATGTTGATGATCTAACCTTAAAAGAGAATATAAATCTTTTGTTACTTTTTTTATTTTAAATGAGCTACGGTATTATTAGTTTTTTACTTACAAAGGAGAAAACGGAGAGGTTGTCTGTTCACAAAAGCATCAGAGCTTCATTTTAGAAATAAGAACCCAATCCTGCAATCCTTCCTCATGTAAGCAAACTCTTCCTATGCTCAAAGCCTGACTGACATTTGGATTATCTACACAACGATGCATGAAATTAAGAGTTGCAGGACTGACTTCTAAACTGCTGAATTTAAGATGCAGTCAGGCTGGTCAGTAGGAATGCACCTTTGACAAGCATTTCCCCTACCGTTTTTTGGTTAATACATTATCAAAACCCAATCAAAATTACATTACTGCCACAAGGATTTTTTTGCTACATTTATTTTAAGTTGATTGATTATTCAGAAGTGGTTGCCTCATGTATTCAGTTTCAGATTATGTGACCTGCCAACCTGTGTGTGCAATACTGTTCGTGTTATATTTCGATGAACAATAAAATAAAACATTCATAATTAACATCTGCATAAAATACGAAGAGTATCTATTTCTTTCTGTGCACTTGTGTATACTGTCAAAACACATGTTCTAGTAGACAAAACATGACAGCAGCATCCCAATTAGAGGGTGGACTTGTTCAGTTTTTTATTTTAACCACATTGCTTAGCTCTGTTTCTTTAAACTACACTGTATGCAAAACGTAGCCCCTTACCCATTACCATACACTCTGCAATTTCCATACAAGACTTTTGGCTTATTTACTTACATGTGTCACAGCAGGTATTGCCAATTTTTGCAATTCTGCCCTAAAACAAAAAAAAAGAAAACTTCTATTTTGTCACAAGTAATAAACATTTGTTCTACTGGAAGAATACAAAGGGATGTTTAAAATAGGGTATTAGGCAAGAATATTTCTATATTGCACAAAAATATAAATCTACACTAGTAATCACATCTTTATTTTAAGGTGTTGAACTTGTGATTGTATTTGTTGATAGTTCACTATATTAGCAAGTTCAACACCTGAAAATATTGCTTTCACTTTATATTAGGAGCTTCCTAAAGTAAAGACATAGAATATAAATAAATTTATGGGAACCAGAGTGATAAAACCAATGGCATTCAAGTCTTAGGTCTGTCTAAGAAAGGAAGTTGAACAGTCCCTCTTGATTTTTTTAGCAATATAGATGAAAGCGCTCCTATTCCACAACAGCTGAAAATGTACCATAAAAATCACAATAAACTATCATACCTGTCAAATAAGTGCCAAATTTTTTATTTTTCTTGTTTCCTTACCACCATGTAGGATATAATTATCAGAAAAAAAATCTATGATAGAAAATTATTGAAAACCCATAGCGAAAAGATAAATGGAGAAATATTTATACTGCAGGGCGATGCCATTGTTGAACTGAATACCTGAACATACACGCAGAAGTTTGAAGGCTTCTTAAATTAAAAAAAACCCTTAACTTTCCATCTGTAACTAGATGCAAACTCCTAATTTTAAAGCAGAAATAGCTCATTTTTTTTGGATGGGAGGAGAATAATGCAGTTTGGGGAGATCCGGTCAAAAAGTAAGCTATTCTTCACTGATTTTCAATTAAGACCTTTAGAATATGATAATAACCCCAAGTCTGTAACAAATATTTTTCTAAATATTTGTTTGCATAACAAAATTATAGTGATTTCACAAACTGAGAAATTAACTGTACAAGCTTTGTTCTTCCTGCATTATACACATCAAATCTCCATTTGCTTGATGTGTCTGTTGAGAGAGGTTTGGGCAGGAGTTTTGTTCAAGGTTCCCTGTCATGCCCAAGAAAATGAGGTGGATATAAACACATCACACAGGTGGATATAAACACCTGTGTGATGCTAGGTGAGCAAAAACAAAACCCCATGTGTCACACGCCAACCTGCATTCTGTTCCTCAAATCACAGGAAAGAAGGCTGGACATCTTAAGCAGGGTTTTTATTATACCAAACAACTGAAAATCTGGAAGTTTGAGCTCTTCCTACACCATTGTGAAAATTCTGTTGCTCATACAAGGGTAGAGAAAAAGATGTCAGCATATTATATGCATATTCATAGAAAAAAAAGGGGTTGATCTGACTGTTTTCTCGGTTTGTGTAATTATCGGCACACTTTTGCTCTGGATACCAAGCAGAACATTGTTAGAACAACCTTTTTCTTATGTTTGCTGCTTCATATGGAACAGCTGCAAGCTCAGTATCTCCCCTGCAGTATAGTCCCACATAAAACCAGCATATATTTTAAAATAAAGAAAGCTTACATTTTTCTGAATTTCAAAGAAAGTTCAAATTCAGTTTAGTCAAGGTGCTGGAAGAGGGCTGGGGTTTCCCACCCTAATACACATAAGGTACCTATACACAAAACCATAAACATGACAGAGGCTATTAGGAAACCTGGAAACAGGATTCATTTCACTACTTACTCCTTCAGCCAAACATCTTCTGGAATCAAATGGAGGACAGCCAGTGATTCTCCTTTCCCAGATAAATTCCCCTTTCTCATTTACTTTACAGGCGTGACTATCACAGCCATCCTGAAGTGACTCATTTGGCTGTAAAGATTTAAGGGCTGTTAGCTTTACACAGAAACAACATGGGACTGTAAGTTTTCAGGATATGATACAATCTGACTATTCCTTTACTGATATTTCAATTAACATACTATGGTGGTGAAGTTTATAAAACATGGAAGTCTTTAGTAAACAGAATTCTTTATCAACAAAGTCAAAATTTTCTCTTTACTTCCACAGCTATTTTGATTACAGCTCAGTCAAGACTGCCAAAACCTGACCTTTTTCAGCTATTAACAGGGAAGAAATTTCCATTAACTTAAAAGAGAAACCTGTTTAAGTGAGAAACTTGGTAGATTGGTCTATGAATTGTCTTTTAAAGAGACATATATATAAATATTTAACTTCTGGCCGAGTTGGGAGTTTCCTTAAAAAAGTACATAAAATCACTCCCCCATGCCCACATAGAATCATTTAGGTTGGAAAAGACCTTTAAGGTCATCAAGTCCAACCATTATCCTAACACTGCTAAGTCTACCACTAAACCATGTCCCTAAGCAACACATCTATGTGTCTTTTAAATATCTTCAGGGATGGTGACTCCGCCACTGCCTGGGGCAGTCTGTTCCAGTGCCAGACAACTCTTTCAGTGAACAAATTTCTCCTAATATCCAGTTTAAACCTCCCCTGGTGCAACTCAAGGCCATTTCCTCATGTTCTATCACTTGTAACTTGGGAAAAGAGACCAATACCCCCCTTAATATAATCTCACAGAATCACAGAATCCTAGGGGTTGGAAGGGACCTCGAAGGATCATCTAGTCCAACGCCCCTGCCAGAGCAGGGTCACCTAGAGTACATCACACAGGAACGCATCCAGATGGGTTTTGAATGTCTCCAGTGAAGGAGACTCCACAACCTCTCCTGTCAGGTATCTGTAGAGGGCAATAAGGTCTCTCCTCAGCCTCCTTTTCTCCAGACTAAACAACCCAAGTTCCCTCAGCCATTCCTCATAAGACTTGTGTTCTAGACTCTTCTCCAGCCCCGATGCTCTTCCCACACTCTCGCCATCTAAAATTTAGCTCAGGAATGGAATAAAAGGAAACACTGTATGCTCTTTCTTATGACAAGCTGATGGGTTTTAACCAGAAAAATATCCACTCCTGTTTAAGAACCTGTTACGCTGGAAAAAAATTTCAAAATTCACATTTTCAACTTAAATTATCTAATTCTCATTTAAAATTCGCTTTTTAATTTTCTCTAAGTAGTTCTTTGAGCTCATATTGCAGTTACAGTTCCTTAATAATATTCATGCTTGTGGGTACATCTAGAATGTCATTCTAGAATTTTGCACTGTGGTATGAAGTCTGCTTTTTTCATTTACAAACAAAAAAGAACTTTCTTGAGAAACCATTCTGATATAAAGGAATAGACACAAGCAATGTGACGCTGCCTAACCAAAAAAGGAGTAAAAACACTTTTCTTGGGTTCACCACAAGCCTGTGTTACATTTGCATTTACTCACAAATAAAAGACTGCTCTTAAACTTACCTGAAGGTATCTAAGCCTTCCATCTCTCAGCCTGACGCCACATGAAGTTGGCACACATTTTCCACAGCAAGAGCCAGAGACTTCCTGCCTTCTGTAATTCTGTAATGTAAAGGACATTTTTCTGGGTTTATTTTGTTTTAAGCATACATCCTACATTTTTTTGTAGAGGGTTTATTTTTAAAAAATAAGTTGACAAATTCATAGCCAGCAAAATAACTTTTTAAACAGTAGGACTAAACTTGCTTAATCTAATTAGTTTTATACTTTTGTTTTTTATTTTATAAACACTGGCATTAATCCTGATACTGATTTATTATACAATAGGGAGAGAAGTTTATTTCCAAGTACAAAGCCTCCTGTGTCCACTAAATCCAATACACTTTGACTGTAACAGTAGCAAGGTCAGGTCCACCAAAGAACGCATGACAGTAAGACAGGGTAAGAAACACTGAAATGTTTTGAGTGACACACAGTTCACATTTGTGGTGTGCAAGAGTTTCTCTGTAGAGGTAATAAATATTGCAAAGTGCAAACTGGAAAAGTAGTTTGAAGTGGTTAAACTAGGAGAAAAGAGTAATATAACCAGTAAGCAGTGGGCAGGGAAAGGGAAGAACAAGGCTAAGGTGGAAAAGAAAGAAAATGGTCTGATAAAACAAGAAAGTAAAAAAAAGCATCAGAGAAGGTGTGACATAATAAAATGAAAAGGAGAGGATGAAGGGGAAAAATAGGAGAGAGAGAAGGAGAGAGAAGGAGAAGGAGAAGGAGAAGGAGAAGGAGAAGGAGAAGGAGAAGGAGAAGGAGAAGGAGAAGGAGAAGGAGAAGGAGAAGGAGAAGGAGAAGGAGAAGGAGAAGGAGAAGGAGAAGGAGAAGGAGAAGGAGAAGGAGAAGGAGAAGGAGAAGGAGAAGGAGAAGGAGAAGGAGAAGGAGAAGGAGAAGGAGAAGGAGAAGGAGAAGGAGAAGGAGAAGGAGAAGGAGAAGGAGAAGGAGAAGGAGAAGGAGAAGGAGAGAGAGAGAGAGAGAGAGAGAGAAAGAGAGAGAGAAAGAGAAAGAGAAAGAGAAGGGGAATAATGGAGCCTCACAAATGGCACAGGAAGGAAAAAACAGTGGCAGAGAAAGCAGCATGGGAAAATGCGCAGCACTAGATGGAGAGGCAGAAAGGTACAGAGTGGATAATGGAAAGAAAAAAAAAACCAACCAAACACCCCAAAACAGAAAGAAACTGATTTAACACATGAAGTGTCCCACAGTAATGTCTCCAGCTGCTACACATAACCAACAGCTGCTTATGATGAGCTGAACATTTTTAAGACAAGAAACACTTTCTGGTTGAGTGAAGGCATGCATGTTATCCATATGTTTTTTATAGAAAAAGAATTTGGGTAGGGTGGAGGGTTACTATTAAATCATTGGAAGAAAACACAGTTCATTGTTATTTAGGTGAACTTGCTCTACTAGAAAAAATGTAAGCATCTAAAGTAGATCATAAAATGACAAAAATAATTACCCTGATGAGCAGAATCTGCTGCAGTTGGCTGCACTTCAATTACAAGTGAATTTACTTTCAAAGCCTCAGCATCCAGTAGAAATCAGGTGCTCCTGATATTCTTAACCCATTATTTTATCCATTATCTGATCTGGGTCTACTAAGAAATCAATTACTCTGAGACAGTAAAGATCCCAAGTATGTGTGTGAATCCCACTGGCCTTAGGAAGATGAAGACATTCTGTATATTATTTGATATTTTTTCGCCTCAAGCTCAAGATTCATCACAATGGCTACAGTGGGATACAGACACCTAAGACCTGCAACCTCTCTTGGGTAGCTGCACAGCTCCTAAACACAAGCTCACAGAGCTTAATAAATTCAACTGGAAATTGCTCTTTCATTCGGGTTTTTTGTTTAGTCTGTCCTTTTGGGTCAGGTGGGGGAAAGAAGCTGTTTGGGAATTGTGTGGGTGGTGAAATAAGCAGGAGAGGAATGTTTCCCCATTTTTTACTATGTATTTTATTGATTCCCCCACCTTTAATTTCTACAGCTGGCTTCATGCATTGAAAAGCAAGAACTGATGTTTGAGTATCTTTGTGTGGGAACATACATATGCACACATGTTTCTGGCCACAGATTCATTCTAGAGTATCTGGGATTTATTTTTTTCACTGATCTCTCAGGTTATATTCTGGGGAAGTGAGGAAGGTGCTCTGCACTGAGCTTGGCCATTTATTTTCCTTTCAGAAGCCTGCGTCTATAATCACACCTTACAGGACAGGTGATATTAGGGTCCAGAACCACACAATGTATTCCAGATTCTACCTTTTGTCACAGGCTGTAGGCTGTGGCCTGTGGATGTATCCATACCAGCAAATAAAGGGGATCAAGGCCAGTTTTCAGGCTCTGCAGACAAGTGAAGCACATATGTATGTATTCTCCCCAGAAAACAGGCTGGCTTTGGGATGGTCTAACAACTGACTTGTGTCCAGGAATTATTTGGAATTTTGTTGGTTAGACAGACCAGCTGGGACACTGCTGACAATGCCTCGAGGTAAGTGGTTGCAGGACATAATTCGAGCCTGCAGTTTTGCTCTGTTTAGTTTATTAGTACAGATGAAACCACAGAAACTTGAGTTACTATGTTGTCCCTTCCAGTTCTACTTAGGGACTGAAAACTGAACTTATCCAAAACTCTGCCCCTCCTGAGTATCCTGTATGCCTCTCCTGAATATCAGCTGGGGATCCCAGCTGATCATGTTAGAGCTGTGGCTTTTTGGTGCAAAGGCCACAGCTTGCACAAGGTCTGGGTTTGGTTGGGCCCATTGGGCACCATACATTACCCAAGGAAAGGCAGAAGTGAAAGGGGCATTCAAGCCTTTTCCTGTGAAATTTAGCTGCTGGTCTGTGCTCTTCAGACAGAGGGAGATTAAGCCAACCTCTGCAACTTCTTCAGTCTCCTTCTACTTGAGGTATTGATGTTAAGAGAGAAAACTACATGATTAAGCAGAACTAGTCAGGCATTCTGGTCATGCTGTTGGTCAGTGGAGTAAAAATGGGAGCTATTTGCCTCTGGTGTTCCAAACTCATGCCTTGTAGATGATAGCAGCAAAGCAGCACCAAAGACTTCAAAAAGTCCAGTGGAACTTGTGGGGACTGTCACCTCAAATCACCTAAGGCCTGGCTGGGAACCAGACAGAAATATTATTGAGCCTGACTATTAGACAATTTGGAATAGTCATAGGAAAACCCTGAAGCATGGAGATCTGGCTGAGCTGCCAGTCCCTGGAGAGACAGATAATACTATAGAAAAGGAGAAACAACAGTTCCTGTTGCAAATGATCTGCCAAACCTTATTTTGCCCTAATGGTAAGTAGTCTAAAATGCACAATAAAATGTGCCTGTAGACCTGAATATTATGAAAAGTTACCTTTCCTATACTGTGGATTTAGATCACATTTGGTATATTTCATTTAAAGCAGCAAAAGGACACAGGGCCATGACTTCTCAGAAAAACTTGAAGAAAGGCAACAGGTTCCAGAGTTGCACAGAACATAAAGCAGTGTATACAATGAGGAATGTAATCTACTCATCAGACACATTCTTAAGCAGAACATTCAGACCATTTGCACTTACTATTGGGCATGGTTCACAGCTTAACTTTGTACATGTCAGAGTATATCTCCGAGAAGATGTTGACTGGAGGGAGCAGACACATGTTGTGCATTGATCCACCATCAGACGTCTCCATGGCTGAAACATTAGAACCAGTCTGTAAGTCAGTGACTGTCTCTTCAGCAAAACTCAAATAAATGAACAATTTTATTTAGGTTAAATCTATTTCATTAAATCTTGCATTGCAATTCTTTGCAAGAGAAAACAGAAAAACCAACTCCTCCACTTTCCAGAGACCCAAACTTTTGCACTTGTAGTTCCATAACAAGCAGCAAAGCATGAGGCTATTTTTCAAGTAAGCCCTTTAGAATTCCTTATTCTGCAAAATGGCATTGGCATTTCTTACTTTATTGCTTACAAAGCAAGCAAGAAAGTAATCCTTGAAAGTGATGAGGAAGATTCTGACAAGAGCTATCCTGACTATGTGTTAGGTGGTTGCCACTAGTTCATTTTTCCCAAGTGAATTGGTTTGCCAACAAGTTTTTTATTCTTGAGCCATTGTAACCCACCAATCATGGACAGAAATTACTTGTTATTTTTCTTGTAATAATCCTGCTTAGAATCTCCAGAGGTCTAAAAGTTGAAAATTGAGAAAGGAGAACAACAAAACCAGAAACAGAATTACTGAGCGAAGAACTGGACTTGTCCATAGCTACAAGCAAACCAGTGGCTGAGGTGGCACACAATTCAAAATCCCTGAGCTCCTCCCCAGTACCTTGTTTGCTGGATCCCATCACATTTTCAAAGGAAGCAAAATTGGCATTCAAAATGTAGAGCAAAATTGCCAAACTATCACAACCACTCCTCACAACACTTGGGCTCTAGATCCTTCACCAGCTTCATTGCCCTTCTTTGGACTTGCATCAGCATCTTGATGTCTTTCTTGTAGTGAGGGGCCCAAAACTGAACCCAGCACTCGAGGTGCGACCTCACCAGTGCTGAGTACAGTAGGACAATCACTGCCCTAGTCCTGCTGGCCACACTGTTTCTGATACAGGCCAGGATGCTGTTGGCCTTCTTGGCCACCTGAGCACACTGCTGGCTCATTCAGCCGCTGTCGGCCAACACCCCCAGGTCCTTTTCCACCAGGCAGCTTTCCAGCCACTCTTCCCCAAGCCTGTAGCATTACATGGGGCTGCTGTGTCCTAAGTGCAGGACCCAGCACTTAGCCTGGTGTTCTGATTAAAAAAATTTACTTATATCCTTACTCTGCACCCCAGCACAGCAGAGGTCCTCAGGCCTCAGTAGTTTTCTATAAAGCACCAGCAATGACAATTATTTTTTTGTTTGTTTTGTAGAGGTGTAGAAAAAAGATCCTCCACATACAACATGATGGAGGTGGTAATACCAATGGAGAGATCCCTGTCTTTTAACAACTCCGCTTGAGACCTCAACACGGGACTCTTCAGCTTTCTTGGATTAATCTTTTATAGTGAATTTTGGGTCATTAATCTGGAGGGTTAAAAGACCTCAATGTATGCAGGCATCAGAACACACTCATAACATTCTCCTATGAGGGAGGGATGGATAGCAAATGTCATATGAAACTCCAGACTTGTTTAATCTCAAAATTGGAAAGCATTCAGACACCAAAGTGATAGTTCTAGTACAGACCAGAACTTAGCCTTGCATGGGCAGTCAACCCACTTAAACTAATATTGAGCTCCTGGTTAGTAGCTCCACACATATGCATGTACACACAAAAGCCTTGCAAATCTGGGAGATGCCCTCATCATGTTTCAAAGTATGTTTGATTTTGTTCTGCTTACTATCATAATCACACTTAATTCAGTAAATGTTTATCTCAGAATGCCTCAGTAGCTCTAGGCTTTCACATTATGAAGAAAGGCTCTATAAAGCCACAATTGATATTGCAATTGATATCCTCATTGGATTTTCTAATAGTTCTAATGTTCCAATTAAATACAAAAAAGATAGATAAAGTTGAATTTATACTAAAATCACTGTTGCAGGCACGAACACAGGGCTTACTAGAGACATGTTGAAACGAAATCCTCACATACAAAGTGTGAGTCCTTGAACTTTTGGGTAAGGTCTTACCTTGATCCAGTTTGCATCACAGCTTAGTTCTATGATATTTATTTAATGTATTTAGGGATCAGCATTCAAATGGCTTTAACAGTGGCTTTCTGTGAGCAAACACAGTTTAACATGACAGAATCAAATCATTTATTGATACCTCTTTTTCCCTTAATATAATACAACTATCATGTGTTTTCTTGGCTAACTTCGAATGAAATATCAACATCTGCTAACCCAGTGTCAGTCAGTACAACCAAAATAACCTGCATAAAGCCCAAATCTACTCAGATCTCCTTCAAAAATGCCACTCAGTAAAAGCCTGGGAAAACAGATGAGTGATACAGATAATCCTTTTGGTAAATACAGCCACCTGCTTGGAAGTCTGCAGTTAAAGCCCACATCATTGTTAAGAACAGCAGAGTGAATGCAATACACTAAATTACTGGAATATAATATTGGTAACCAGATACAATACAAAAATGTAAAAGGATTAAGGACACAGTTAACAGAACTGCAGTAAAAGACTCAAAACTTGGAACTATTCAGTGAATGAGTTAATGGAGCAAAGTTTTCCCTTGATATAAAATGAAACTTGAAACCTATTCTTAAAGGACCCAGAATAAAGGTTTTGAAATCCAGGAAGTATAAACTTCTGTGGACACCATATCTTCCTTCCTGACCAGAACTCTGGAACAGTCACTGAAGTAGAGAATAGTGTAAGATAAAGCTGTAGTAACACTAGCTGCTCAAAAGTTTCCAGACATACAGCTAATTAGCTCACAATAAGTCAATACATGAATCTAGCTTAATTGAAAAGAGAATTTCATTACTTTAAGACAAATTCTAATATAAGATCTAATTTTCTTTTTCTCTTTTTCTTTTTTTGTTATAAAAATGGCCACTTTGTTCAAAAATTTTCCTAGATTAGATCTCAACTTGAATTTCACATCTCCATCCTGAGAAAATATTTTGGTAACTGCCTTGTTGAATGCTAACTTCAGCAATGCTTGACATTTGCGACAGCAAGAGCACAAAAGTCACATAACAGCTGGAGCCTACCTACACCCTCAAAATCTTGCACAGGCAGTGTTTGATAAAATGACCAATTGTCAGGAAGAACAATAACAGATTTTAAAAACAGTACTAAAAGAAAAAAAATGAAACAAAACAAAACACATTAAAGACAGCTTTTATATATAGCCAGATAGCAAATAAGAATGAGTCAAAATGTATTTTTGTGTCAGCTGAAACACTTTACGAAACCATTCTAAACTGGGAAAAATTTATTATGATAGGAATTTTTTTTCAATATTGTAGAAGCTGAAATATTTTAAGTCTTAAAAATACAGATGCTTCTCATTTTGCTTTCAGCATGACATTTTGTTTCAAAATTTGCTTATGCTTCATCTTAAAGTATTTTAAAACACTTTAAAAAACTTGAAATAGAACAAAGACTGTATTTGACAGATCAGGTAAACATTTTGTTGGAAGAGAAAAAAATTAATTGTTCATGAAAGAACAGCATGTAACTGGAAAGACCTTCTTTTTGCCACACATGCATATCCTGGCAGACAGGTGGCAGGAGCTAGCAATTACTATACTGCACGCCATCCTCTACAAATATGGTCTTTATAACATGTCACAACTAGTTTTGACAACATGCTATAGAGGACACAAATACAGTAATCAAAGAGAAAGCAGATTATTTCAGATATTACCACTTTAAAACCCTTCTCCCAGTGTTCTGACAAGAAAGGCAGAGTTATTCCTTGGATTTAATTCTATAGGGAAGTAATCCCCACACAGAATGATAGATGTTTGATGATAGGGCTTTAGCTCTAATAAATTGATAAATTTATGCCTATCAAGTATGAAAAAAATCAAAACCAGAAGAAACAGATGGAGAAAGGTTCTGTTTGCCATACCTCAAAAGTCCAAAGAGAGTTGGGTAAACTTACCTTTTAAATAGATGAAAATGGCAACGCAGGAATACGTAGGTTAAAAGTTAGGTTAAATTACTAAAGAAGACCTGTTTCCCTGGGGGTTGATGAGAATATTTAGAGCTCTTTGACACTAGAGGTGCTGCCAGAATATGGATTTAGGGAAACAATGGACAATTGACAGAGCTCTCCAAAGATAAATTCGGCATAAATGAGATCAGATGCTTAACTCCCATCATTCCCACTGTCATGGGCTGGGTTAAATAGGTCTTAATCTATCCATTAAATATGCAGTTGAGAAAAATGTCCTCTGAGGGCATATCAGCAGGGATCTTGAAAGGGGATAGAGGTCAAACAGTGAGGAAGCTCAGCTTTCCTGTTCCTGCTAATAGCCAAGGAGGGATACCCCTCCTTTCACACAGGTGGAGCAAGAGTCTCCATCCTTTTTTAATCTGCCTTATCCTCTAGGTAGAATACGGGAAGTTTTTGCATCCCCAAAGTGGGCAAGGATCATTTTTGAGATTATCCCTTGCAGATAGTTTCCTGTCTGTTTGGTAGCCTGCAAGCCCTTACACAATGCAGATTACCAGTTTCTAAGCACTTCTCTCAAGCACCTTTTCAAGATAAGGAAGCATTACTGTTCCCATTTTCCAGAGATACTTATTATCATATAGGA
The DNA here is from genome assembly GCA_013398125.1 of Aegotheles bennettii. NCBI lineage: Eukaryota > Metazoa > Chordata > Aves > Caprimulgiformes > Aegothelidae > Aegotheles > Aegotheles bennettii. The sequence goes on from VZRW01001679.1 coordinate 507,840, forward strand.
ATACTGTGGTGGGATCATGAATTGGACATACACATGCTGAGCTCCTTGCCACCGCTTTTACCCCAAGTCTCACTTGCAGAGATTCTGTCTGAACAAAGCTGCCCGGTATGTTTATGTGTATTCTGGCAAGTTTGTGCTCTTCAAAAGCTCATTCATATATCTAAATATCTTACCATCACAGCAAATACAAGGAATAGTGTCTTACCCCAATAACAGTGCCATTCAAAAGACAACCATTCAGGGGTACTGAAAAAAAAGATATTTCATTTAGCATTAACATGACATTACCAAGATTTAATAAATCACAGGTATGGTTTTTTGACTTAGAGTTCCAACTGAGGACATCTAGATTCAGTTTCACTGTAAAGAGTCGTAACTGAGCCCTTTTACATTATAACTTGAAAGGTAGCAACTGTCAGAGTTACCCTGAATTCCACCTCCAAATAACTCTTGCTAAGCTGCTATTTAACAAGTACATGGCAAAATTTAAATTTTCCCCTCCAGTTCAAACCTCACACTCTCAGAAGATGCACTCAAGTTTTCTGCAAGTTATAGTGTGCATTTCATCTCCTCCTCCCATTGCTAACTCCTCACATGTGGTTGCATATATACTTGTCAATTTAACATGACAGTCTGTCTTCCCAGACTTCCCAGGCAATTTGGCCAATTAGCTAGATCTTCTAAGTTGGACTTTTGACCCAAGTCTACACTAGGAAATGGCCACAATGCTCAGACATGCGCAGACGACAGCTTGGCTTCATGCAAACTCCCTTTTCATAGCAGGCACTGGGGAAAGTGTTGAACCTTGCTAGGCCAAAAGCATCTCAAGACTTCTTAAATGCTTAACAATGCAGGCTAGAGCTGTAGAAACAGCCTGGTATGTCTCTCTGAAGCAATGCAAAATATCTTCAAGAGTAGGTAGTTCAATAGGAGATAGTGAACATCAGTTGAAAGAGAAAGTAATAACAGCAGGTGCTATTGTACTTAATGTCTAAATTATACAGGAGAGCTTCAAAGTAGTACTATACTTGCATAACATGCACTTTTGAAATTGCTATTGAGAAACAGGAGATCAGCACATGAGGTGATTCATTCTCCAGTGATTCTGTTTGTCATCACAAAACCTTACCACATCTGCAGGAAGGACAGCAGTCTATTACTTGGTCACAACGCAGTTCACTTCCCTCCGGACAGTCAGGCACATCCATTTGGGAGCAAGAAAGATTCTTTTGCTGCACAAAAACCTCATTGTTCACCCGAACACATTCATTGATAATGCAATGGTTGAAGGGGGATCGCCACTCTGTGCCAACCTGATGGGAAATTGTGAAAAGGTTAAACATAGGCAGCAGTATCTGTGCCACTGGATAGAGGGAAGACCACGACAGCCAACATGCCGGTTTGCAACAAGCACTTCTGCTGCATCAAGAACAGTCTGTCACTCTACAGCTCTCCACAAGCCCTCACTGTGACAATCAGTTTAGAGAACAGTCTGCTGCTTGGTTTGTAGAGTATAGGAGTTATGAGAGTATCCTTAAGGTGGAAAATAAAGGAGCAGGTAAAATAACACGTGAACAAGAATAATCACTCCTAACTAGATTTAAAGCCACACTTGTTACCCGGTAGCTGGCTCCACTGCATTGCACTGCAACCCAGCTGGCCCTTTTTCTGCTGGAACCTGCTGCAAATCAGCTCTACTAAGCCCAAAGGAAGACTGGGCAATAGGCTCTAGATCTGAAAATACTTGCAAATGTAGAAGACATCAGGTCCTGTTGACAGTCCTACTGATTATAATCACCCATGGGTCAGATGAGGAGGGAACCTGAGGTGCTATTACGGGAAGAGACATTACCACAGGCCAGAAAGGAGATGCTGTCACAGTTCAGTGCTGGGAGGAGCTGATCACTGCTTAGAAGCTGTATGCCTCTACTGTTAACACTCTTTGAATACACTTCAAGAACAGTGAAAGTGAAAATCAGATCCCCAAGTCCAGTAAATTCAAACATCTTTGCTCAGAAGGTTACAGAATACTCTTCTCTCATGTGTTAAAGCCTTAGTTCTCTGTTAATGACAAAAAAGTTGAAAGAGGACACAGCAAGAAAGACAGCAGAGTAGAAGGATCTATTACTCCTTTAGGACAACAGAAATTAGTAAGACACAGCGAGACATTGGAATAGACCTTCTGAAGGTTTCTTTTTTATGAAGCAGAGGAGAATATTGATCCACATTAAGAAATGCCCTTGGTAAAATCAGCAAAGAGGCAGGCTGCAAAATGATACATTAACATTTTTGAAAAGACAACAGCAGACTGCCTTTGTAAAAGAAGCAATTAAAAAGTTAATATTAAATATGTGAATGTGAGATGCAGATGAAAATGCAGATGCATTATAAAGAATGACACTTAGGGAAGGGAAGATGGGGAGAAGATCTATTATTTTAAACATAATTAATTTACTATTCCTGTCTTTGTTGAATCCAAAGCTCTGCATAGGATTAAGCAATTTAATGCTACTGAGAAAGGCAAAGGCTTGCCAAGGGTGGCTGGGATAGGGACAGACTAACCGACTAGCCTGAAGGAATTAAAAACGTAGGCAAAAAAAGAAACAAATAGCCATGTAGCTTTCCAGAGTGGTAGAGTATCTGCAGCACTTTTTAAATGGCTGTTGCATGCACTCACTTCCCCAGTGGGCTCTTTGAATACTAAGGGAAGAGGCACACTGCTAACTTACTCTGGGCAGCAAACAAGTGTTGCGTGGACCACTGCAGTGTGACCTGTATGCACCAACCATCTTCAGCAATCAGAGAATAATTCATGTTTTTATACTCATTTAATTCCTGATCATTCAGTGTGTACTAAATAGGATATCTTATCTGAAAAGGGCTGTGAAATTCAAGCAATAAACTACACCATCTGCTTGCTGTCCGTAGAGTAACACAAATTAATTGGGATAATTTAAACAAATAGCCTACAGCCAGAGAAGCATCACACCCCATTAACATTCTTTTGAGCTACCATTTATGTAATTACTAATTTTACACAAAAAATTGCTTTCCTGGAGCCTGAAAAGGGTGGAGAGAGTTTGCATGTTAGAACCAAGTAAGTCACGTACCCCAAAAAACATTGTTTTTCAGCACTACTTGATGTATGAAAGAAATGGCTTCTACCTTCTTCACCTCCTTCCCTGAAATGCTAAATAATTCCAGGGCACCTCTACTAGAAGAGGAAGTGTCCCTGCCACCTCCACCTCACCTCATGCAAACGAGGATCTGCATCACCCCGAGACCAGAATAGCTGCTCCTCACAAGCAGTCTTCTGACATCGCCCACAACACTCTCCTTCTTGGACAACATACTTGTAACCCTGTAGGAGAAAAGAAAAGGACTGATTGATCCAGGAATAGGAGACAAATGAGAAGATTAATCCTAAAAGAAAACACTGGGATAAATATTTAACGTTAACAACATTTTATGGAAAGGGGAGTCTGAAAACACAACTGTGAGGCCACACACTGCTACTACAAAACAAACAAGTGATCCACCCAGCTCAGCATCCTGTTAAATGGTTAACATTATCTATCAGAAAAAAATAGATTAAAATGAACACAACATTAGGAGCAGAAAATTTTATTTCATTTTTCCTGCTTAATATATATTTTGAAGACATATTCACTTCAGCTACATGGACTAACTCCAGGTACTATCCTTGCTCAGGTCATACCAATCAATTAATGGACCTTGTGAGGATATCAGCTTCTCTAGTGTGGTATGGAGCATCCCTTCTTGGAATACAGTAGATGTTGATGGTGCCTAACATGAAAGAGAGAGAGAAAGGGAGGGGGAGAGAGAGGGAGGGGGA
>VZRW01001679.1:511992-616211 GCA_013398125.1 Aegotheles bennettii
TGTAAAGAGCAAGTCTTTCCAATAATATGGCCCTACAGAGGAGAGCAAAAGGAAAAAGTAGTAAGTCCACTTCTCATTGTCATGCTAATTGATAGTTTTCTCTCAAAATCTACATGTGAATCCCATTTAAAAAAAAATCACTACATTATATCACCTCTGGTTTTACATACAAGTCATATAAAATTATGATAATTTTTTTGTATTTTAAAAATTTTTTTTATATATAATACTATTTTACAAAAGAAAATTAAAGGTAAAAATTGTTTCAGTGGCATCTTGGATGTTAATCAGCATTCCCAACTCCCTTTCCCACCCCTGAGAATTCAAGGTTAGGATTGAGTCCTAGCACATTCAGACATCTGACTGCCCTGTGCTGAAGCAGAGGGAAGGGGTTGGTCAGACACGTAGTCCAGGGACCAAGTTTTGACTGATCATTTCATCTTTTCATCTCCTGAAGCAACTACCCAAATATTCAAACACTGGAGTATCTAGGTGAAAGAAAGCAAGGTGCTTTAATCTAATTAGAAATAATATATTCTACATTTAATAGCTAGGCAGTCTCCAGGTGGTAAAATGTAACTCCAATAGCAATACAGAGTTGAAGGAAAGATGTTCTGTCAAAGAAAACATTGTTCGTGTTCAAAATGTCAATGAAAATCAATACCATTTTATTTTGGTCAACCCCTTTGAACTGAATTGTTGAAGTATTCCCAACTGCTCCCTCCCTTCATGAACTGTCCTTGATTTGTAACATGAAGCACTTTAGAAAACCTTGATAATGAGTGGAGTTTTACATGGAAGTGCATGCATGCACATGGAAGTGCATGTCATAAAATGTAATACCAGAGCTTGACCTAGCTTTGTGGGAAAATTGTGCCACTGAGTATTTTGTTTTATATGACCTTTACCTGCTAAATACACGTCTGAAGCTTCTGAAGTACCAGATACAGCTTTTTATTTGTGTGGCAAACTCCGAGAGGTAAAAATCTATGAGCTGTTTGTGCTCAGAATAAAGCAAAATCCAGCTGCAGGATCCAAATTTCACTAAGACAGTTTGAACAGAACCCTCTAAAGTGCAAACAAAAAGGTGCTATGCAGCAGACTCCAGTGGTGATTTGCACTCCTAAGGCACTGACAAAGATGTTGAGTTTGAACAGTTCAACCTGCCTGAGCAGCTCATTTGGTGCTTGATGCATTCGAAATCAGGGCGCTCTGACTCCTAAGAGGAAGAAACATAAGAGATCACAGCTCTCCACCTCAGCACCTGCTGAGCTTCTCCTAACACAGCCCCTGAACCACTATAGACTACAAACCTGTCTCAGAAGCAATCTTGCAGACTGCAGCAGTCTGTGAACTTAGAAAAGCAGAGCATCCATTTGTACTTGAGGAGTAAGGTGGGCAGTGATTCGCCCTGCCACAGACCCTCTACAGCCTGACAAACATTTCACCATCAGAAACTTCCACCTTTTGTACTTCACACCATGCAAATTTGGGCCCACAGAGATAAAGCAAGCTTTATTTTGTGTTTGATTCTAAGGATTGTAATGTTTAAGGTTATATCCAAGAAAAAGAAAACATATTGTGCATTTCGAGGTGTTTTTAGTTGTGGTGTTGAGTGGATGTTTTTTCCAGTTTGACTTACGTACAAAGAGTATGTGCTACCAGGATTATTCCTGAGCTGCATAATCTATGAACACAAACATCTGACAAGTCTCAGATTCTGTGCTGTTGAAGGTTAATGTTAGACTGAACTAGCAGAGTATCCATATCTTCCTTCATTACTTTTTATTTTCTAGCATATAGACACTAGCATATAGAGATGCCAGTGTTTGCCATGGCTTGTTCAAGAATCCACTTATAGTCAATATTCTGCTTGTCCCCTGCTTTTTCTGGACTGGATCCATCCTCCATACCTTTCCTTTCTAAACAAACAAACAAACTTTAAGGTATCATTTCCTAATTTCCATAATAAATCATGATTTAAAATGCAAGCAGGATGTTTGAAATTACCTCCCAAGTAGACTTTCACAGTTTTTAAATAAAATCCTGCACATCTAATATTCAGACAACAGTTTTCCTTTTACTTCAGTTTCTTTGACTTCCTTAATATACACTGTTAAGCCATGTACTACCATAATTTACGTGCTACTTCAAAGGAAAATATCTATTTGAAATACTGGAGATTAAAGCCATAGTTTTGTAGTCAGCATCTATTACGACCATCATTCACTATGCCTTTGCACGTAGCATGCAAATGTTCTTTATTTTAATTTAATTAATCAAGAGGCTTGAAAATCTAACTGAATTAATTTGCACACACTTAGCCAAATGGCTTTGTCTTCAACACTTTTCCCAGTGTTATCCCTTCATTCTTCTCATAATCATCTAATACTTTATACTATCAAGTACTTTAAACCAGACTCTTTTTATATCACTTGCAAAGTACCTAACTCCAATAACATTGACAGAAATTAAGCAAAGCAAGTGCTCCCTTAACATTAGCATAGTATTGATTTTAAGGTGTTTTGAAAGCTGTTATCTGTTTTATCACCATGATTCTCTGAAGGGATGTAGTCTTACATACTCTGAGAGAAACAATTTCTGAAGCAGCTCCAGGAGGAAGACACCACTCCTCCTTGTGGCACATGCAACAATTGCAGCAATTACCTGCTTGTTTTCTCAAACTTTGGTTAGAGAACAGAAGAGGACAGAAAAAGTAAGGGGACCATAACATACAATAAAGCAAACCCAGATCTGGTTTGCAAGTGAGAAGTCTGCATTTGCTGTTAACCTCTTCAGACAACTGTGGGACTGGTTCATTTAAATGAAACATCCACACTTTTTCCATAGCATTTCTTTACGTTCTAAAACTACAGATACAATTTAACTTTGATTAACTTCAATAACTGCTCAGGAGAACAGTAGCACCATTCACTCAACAGGGTGAAGGAGCTAGTACATATGTTATGGTTATTTTTTTTTCTCTTTCCATGTAGCTAGATAATAAAAAAATGTAAGCTGTTTTCACAGAAGTCAAAGAACGCAGTCGACAATCATAGAATCATCAGGGTTGAAAGAGACCTTAAAGATCTTCCAGTCCAATCACCTATCTACCTCACCACTAACCAATATCACCCAGTGCCACATCCTGATGCCTCCTGAACACCTCCAGGGACGGTGACTCCACCACCTCCCTGGGCAACCCATTCCAATACCCAATCCCCCTGACAGTGAAGAAAATTTTTCCTGATGTCCAATCTGAATCTCCCCTGCTGCAATTTACAACACACATTTGAAAATGCTGCTTGGTCAACTGTTTGAATTTTGTGTAGGCTAATGCATTATACAGCCTAACATAAACATTCAAAAATCAACTTAGAATCACTTCAGCTGGAAACCATCGACTGAGGGCTTCCAAGTCCACCATTAAACCATGTCACTAAGGGGCACATCTACACATTTTTTGAACACTTCCAGGGATGGTGACTCCACCACTTCCTTGGGCAGCCTGTTCCAATGTCTGACCACCCTTTCAGTGAAATAGTTTTTCCTAATATCCAGCCTGAACTTCCCCTGGCACAACTTGAGGCCATTCCCTCTTGTCTTATCGCTTGTCACTTGGGAGAAGAGACTGGTCACCCCCTCACTCCAACCTCCCTTCAGGTAGTTGTAGGGAACAGTAAGGTCTCCTCTGAGCCTCCTCTTCTCCAGAGTAAACATCCCCAGCTCCCCCAGCTGCTCCTCATAAGACTTGTGCTTCAGGCCCTTCTTGGAGATTTGAATAGTATTAACTAGCTTATCTTTGCTTCTGCACTGAGGAAAAAAAAATTAGCTTCTTCTGGGCTTCACTTCATGGTTCAGGGAAGAACAAACCGTTGGGGAAAACCCTGGGTCAGCAAAAGACCTGCAGAGAATATTCTGCATCCCAGACAACCACAGTAGCTCCAGACAGAACCTGCAGAGACTGCTGAACCTCCAGACTGTGAACACACCAGACCACAGACTAAGGAGGGAGTGCTTCAACTCCGATGTGCTTTCTCCTGAATGGAATTGTCAATTATTTCATGTATATACTGAAACCTTTACAAAGAGGCAAAATGCATTTGTAGTAGCCTCTGATGTTTGCAGCACAACTTCTCTGGCCCCACAGTAGTTGGGGTAAGGGGTGTGGGTTGTCAGCACTTGGCTGGACTGGGCAGCCTTTTCTGCCATCTGTTTTTTCTGCAGACTCAAGCTGTGTATTTCCACTGTCCTCACGGACTGACTCATCCATACTAACCTCACAAAGCAAGGACATGGGAGCGCTCAGAGATTATGGGTACAAGGCACTAGACACCAGAGCAAAATGCAATTCTAGGGCATCACATTGAATTTTACAGTGATTTTTTTACTTCCTTATTCTCCACATTATGTTAAGGTAAGGAATGTTAGGGATGTAAATTGGGTAGTGTAATGGAACTATAAAAGACATTGAACTTTTATTTGCACAAATCATGTTATGGTCAAAGTCTTCTAATCTATGGCACTGGCAAGTGCTGCTGACTTTTAACCAATTCTTTTGACCCTTCCAGAATTCTTCTACCATTTTTTTTTGTACCAAGTATCTGTCCCTTCCTGCTTGACAAGCTATGTGAATATAACACAGCAGCTCATACTTCCTTTGCAGGCTTCCAAAAGTAGACCACATAATTTTATAGCATGTAGCAGATGTCTGAGCATAAGAAAGGCCACAGCATGCAGTGTTATTAGTGCTATAATGGGGAGAGCTGAGCAATAGATAAAGCTGAAATGTTCTCTTCAGAAAGTGAACTTCAGCTAGAACAGTTATTTGCAACTGAACTTCAGACATTATGAGCACTTATTATGTAAGTGGTGTAAATGATAGACATTTCAGCATGCAGTTCACCTTTTATTGAAATATAAAATGAACTTGTCACTATTTCCTTGTTAGCAGGACATGATCCTAAAACAATAACCCTAAAATAAAGTCAGTAACGCTCAGGCCCTCTTAGATTCTGTTGTCAAGATAACTCATTGCCACAACACTTATTTTCTATTTTTCTCTGTTTTCTCCAAACACGCAGGTTTAAAAGTAGCAATCTCAGATGCCCATCAGGGCTCTGCTGGCTAATTCATTGGTTTAAATGTTACTCACCCGAGAACAGAACGTGTTACATGCTTTGTCATGACACTCCATCACCTGAAGTCCTGTAACATCATCCTTCATACTAGTGCAAGAGCATTCCCTGCAATCATCTTCCCAGGTTGTCCCAACGGGGTAGACTATGTTGTTGTGCACACACACCTATTGAATGCAACAATTAACACATGAAAGAGCACACTGCTGCTGTAAGGGCACACTGCTGACTCCAAAACACTGCTTTTTAAGATGTGAAACCTACCATAAATTTTATGGAATATTTTTTACCCCATAGAAATGCTACAGGTCTTAAAATTGTGGCAACTCTGTTGAGGAAAGGAAAATAAGTGCAACCAAAGCTGCTTTTTATAAAGAATAAATTGGAGAATTTTATCTGCAGTCTTCAGTTTCCCTGGAAGTGTAATGAGACCCAATTTTTAGAGATAATAACAGTGAGTCTTCTAGAAGGAGACGTGCATACAAAGCTTCTTCCAGCTAAATCAGCTGATCTGAAAAGATCCTACTTTGAGCTACAAGCATTCACTTTCTCGTATTCTTAGGCCATCACAGCTACCACAAAAGTAGTGCCATCTCTTATATTGCACTTTCTATTAGTAAATTTTACAGCATGTCATTAAAGAGATTAATATAATTTATTTTTATAGCTATAGCAAGCTAGTTAGAGAGACATAAAATGACTTATGCAAGGTCATGAACTACTTAGCAACAGAAAATAAAGGCTAGATATCCTGAGCTGCAAGACAGTGTAACCTTATGTAAGGTTGCTTCAATGAAAAGGTTACATTACCCTGCAACTTCTCCTCTAAGAAACCTTATCTTAAAGGTTAACATAATATAACAACTTAATAAAAGGTTGGCAAAATAAGGAAAAATATATCCTGACGAAGCTTTATAAAAATATATCCTGACGAAGCAGGTATTCATTTGGCAAAAATTTAAAAGTGGCAATATAGTTCATACAAGATACAATGTCTCCTTAGGCAGAAACAAAGGCAATCAGTGGGCAAAAAGAGTTTAGGTCTATTTCCGTAAAGTTAGTGTAGGATTGAAAGAATATATAGTAACTGTACTGATCCAAAAGTATGTGCCTCTGTTATCCCGAAACAAATTAAAAATGTAAACAATACCTCTGAAACTCCTAATGCTTGAATGACCTTGAAGTTTCAACTGGTTTTGGTTTATATATATATAAAATCTGATTACCTCAAAGTCAAAAAAATGGGTTGGTTATATCAGAATAAATGACAGCAATAAAACAAGCAACAGTATGATACAACAGTGTACTTCCCTCAGACACATGTAAATCAAAAATGCCCTGGTATCATCATCTGCTAGTCTCAGTGGGGGTTTGCTAATACCTTGCTACCCGCTTACTTTGGTGCTGTCACTCCATGTATAAAAGATACTCTCACCTGTGGAAATGACACTGCATTCCCCTTACCTGGCCTGGAATGCAGGTGGTAGATACACAGCCACAGTCATTGGTGAGAGTTCTGGATAAATATCCCAGAGGACAGCTCACTGTTGAGTTTGTGCAGCTGCAGGTGCACTCATATTTATCACAGCACAAGGTCTTCGTAACAGTCAGCTCTCGATGTGGAGGGCAGGAAGGTCTTTGAACTAAGGTGCATGCTTCTCTGTTACACTCTAGCAGGAAAAGGCAGGTACCATGTCAAGCACATGGCATTTCAGAGTGCTGCAAGTGAACAAGACAGTTCTCTGGCAGCAAGGCACTAATTACTACTGCAAGCTGTTATAAATCTACTGAAAGACTAAGAACTAATGCAGATATAAAAGACCCAGGTCAAAGATTACGCTGCAAGTTCAGGGAAAGTTCCTACCCTGTCAAAAAATTCTTGTCTTGTATACAATCAAAAAGATTTATAAAATAAGCATAAGGGTGAGAGCACACACGTCCAAGAGTAAAGCGTTTCTCTTTCCCTGAATTCAAAAGCGTACTCAGAAAGTGCCAACAATACCCTTCTTCCAAGTCTGTGAAATCATTACATGTCCATCGCCTCCAAAGTTAAACCTTTCAGAGGGAAAAAATAATGTCTAAAGGAAGTTGTCAGTGTTAGTCAAATGCAATGTTCTAGTGTCACTCCCTGCTAAAGAAAATATCTTACCGCATGTGTAATTTGGTCTGCATTCCCCAGGGTTGGTCAGAGCAAGCTGCAGGCCGAACTCACAGAGAGGGGCAGGAGGCAAATCACAGGAAACTAGATCACAGACTAAGAAGAGAAATTGAGACTATTTAAGACCATGACTGACTGGTGAGTCCTCAAGAAAAGACACACACACATGCATGTCCCCATTAAACTTTTTTCCCCTACACTCAATTGCTATCCTAAAATATGAAGTAAATTAGAGTTCAGCAGGTCAGAGTTTGTTTTCAAAATAGCTTAGGGAAGAGTTCAAGCTTGGGTTATGAGGATTAAGGTTCTAATATTATATTTAATGTGCAAATATAGACCATGCAAAAATATATACTTGAAAAAAGTCCATTCTAATGTCATTTAGACAAAAACAAATTGTTCCGTTCCCTCCCCCACCTCTTACAGAAAGAGGGACAAAGTCAAGTTGAAAATGAACGGAGACACATCCTCAGAAGTTTTTCCACACAGATGATTGTATAGACATTCAGTGGTTTCAAAAATGGAACATTGAATTAAATAAAAAAAGGGATTGTATAACTTTGAAGCATCTAGCACAAATATGGACCAAGAAGATTCCAACAGTTTATGTGGACCTACCACATTCATACTCAGGACAGCACTGGCTGGGATCCCTACGCAGACGAGGGACTTCACAGGGACCACACTGAACAGCTGGAGCAAGAAGAAAATGTTCATGAAACAAATTTGAATAAGAACCAGAATACTAGGTAACAAAAACATCAATTCAGTCCAACCATACTTAGAGCTAAACCAATTTACATTTGGCAGTAGGGCAAGGTCGGACGGTGCAGTTTACTTTCTTGTTATCAAGACACGTGCAGATCTTGCAAGGCTCGTTGGCAGGAATCCATGTTTCCAAGTGCTGCATGAAAAAGAAAACCAAATTGTTAGAAAGAAATAAAATATCTAGTCACTGGCATGTTAGCGATGGGAGTGGGTGAGGATGAGTAACCTTGATTTGGAGAAGACCCTATGCAGGATTGGTTGGTTGCTCTGTTAACAGTAAGAACCATAATTGTGAAATGACTGCGGTGTACCAGTTTAGCAAAAGATGTAAAGAATGCATGAATAGGATGAGGAATTACTATTGTTTAAGTATGAAAAATGCTTATATGTTATAAATGCAATTGCAGGCTATTGTGAGTAACAGTGGACTCCTGCAACTACATACCATGATTGGATGTTCAGTGGTAATAAGGGAAACAGCAGTATTTTGGGAAATACATAGAAGTGGCTGCTTTCCCAAATTAGTAGCACTTAAACACAGAGAAATAAATAGTGCATATTTGTTATTAAGAATATGTGGGGTGTCATCACTTGTTTTCCCAGTGGGCTGAAGACTGGAAAAGCACTATAGGAACCCCAAATCACAGTGGCGATTACTTGGTGATAATAAGCACATTCAGAAACTGCCAGTAAAGTCTATCATTATTCAACCACTGCTCCTTCTCATGAGAGAGAGAGAAATCATTGATGTTAAAGATATAGTTACCTATAAAGAAATATCCACATTTAACATCCACATGAACAGGGAGGTAAGAGTGAAAAGATGTTATGGAACAGTAACATTAGTTTGCACAGTCAATCCAGGTTCTGGGTGAAAACATGTAGAGTAGATTATGATGCCACAAAGGGAAAAGGTGTCATCCAGGAAACTCTGGAGTGCAGTTTAAAAATAACAGTCTGCTGAGACATTTAGTAATAAGGAACAAAATATCTAAGCATACTGCCACCTGTACCCAGAGATATCTATCTATTTTAAGCCATCGCAAGAGTCTGAAAAGACAGTTTACTTTCAAAGTTTAACAGCATGGCAAGGATAAGACACCAGGCATGTTGAAACAAGACAACCAGAGGTTTAACAAAGCTTAGGAACTGAATAGTGTAGGATCAGTTAATCCATAGGAAATCTATTTTAGTCAAAGAAAGTTTGTGTTGATGTCTTCCTAGTAAAGAACATTATCGCAGGGCTTGGAAAAACAACTTGAAGCCCTCTGCCAGATAATTTGATGGCCTCAGGGTTAAAAAGTCCTGAGAAGGCAGCTGATAGAGAATGCCTACATTTGCAGATGGCGATGTGAAAAGCATGTGGACGTTTCAAGACAGAGAAAGAGAATCACATTTGCTCTAACATTTTCAGCAGCCTTGATTTTTGTACAGGTTTTCTCCAGTGTAAGAGTCTCTTTCTAATACCAGAAGAAATGACAGAAACAGCACAGTGTTAGTAGAGCTCTATATGGGCATTGGCACTGAGAATCCTATAAACCCAAGCCCTATCTGGGGTAGAAAGGAACAGAGGAATGAGCACCAGAGGGAAAGAAGGGGGTTAAGGAAATCATAACCCACCAACAGTTGCACTGCTTGTTGTATTGCTCACACAGCTAATCCTGCAATAGTGGAGATGCAAAACTGCTGTGTGAGCTGATCCTCTCCTGCCCTCCACCTCCCCATGCACACAGCAGCTGCATCTAAGCCTCGCCTTTGTGGTACTGATGAGAGGGTTTCTGAGTTAAAACCCCATTAAGGAGCATGCAACAACTCATGAATTTCATAATTTCTGCAGAAACAAGAAGGTATCACTGCAGACATTATTGCCTAGATGTGAGCTGAGCTTTTCTCCACAAGGACTTGAAACAATTATTTAAATAAAAAATCCACTGCATTGCCTGTGGATTCAGGGATTTAAGGCACACAGATCCTAGACTATAATCTGCATTGGCAATAACCATTTCTCATAGAATCATAGTACAGTAACTAGAGTTCTCAGGGCCACTGAGAGTTGTGCACAATTGATCTATGTTCAGGGCAATGATTATACACATTCCAAGCTATTTTTTCCTTCAAGAGAAATAGTAAGATCTTTTTCTATTCTTTTTATTACAAAAACTACTCTTTGTTTTTCCTTCCATTTTACTAACTCTGTAAGCACCGCACAAATCCAATGATTCTATATTTAAAATAAAGATCTGAACAGAACACAAAGAAAAAAAATTGCGGCCGTATGTATGGAGATACTGTAACCCTAAAATAAAAGCCAATCCAAGCTACATGCGTTCAATCCTTCAGAAAGCTCTAACTTTTTGTTTTGAAAAGCATCATTGGGATAACGCAGTTTTGAAACAAAAGAACACATTTTTCCCATGTCTTCCCTCTCACTGCCAAAATCCATAGGACAGGTACACCTGAAGAGGGGGCTTAATGCTGTTGGGCTTCTGCACCAGCCCCTTGCCCAGCAGTAGGAAACCCTCAAAACGGTATCTTGTGAATACTTTTTCCCTGCACTTTTCCCAGCAGTCAGCACTAAGGCATAAGCCATGGCAAAGTGGGATTCCCAGCCCCATGTGGATCTGTCCTGTATGAGGGCAGGCTGCACCAACACAAGTAGGGTGGTATTCAAGGTGCATCTGGATGTGGTGCTGGGTGATATGGTTTAGTGGTGATGTAGGCAGGTGATTGGACTGGATGATCTTGAAGGTCTCTTCCAACCTCAATGATTCTATGATTCTATTCTGTGATTTTAAGCAGGGCTCCTAGTGCAGACCTGCAACCAGTAGAACCCTCGCATTGGCAAAGCAGTGCCCAGAACTCTTGCTTCACTAAATCAAGTGCATTGCTCGCTGGTATCCTACCACCTAAAGAGTGGTATCCTACCACTCCAGTAATTTTGATGTTTTTGTCATTATGTTAATCAAAGCAAACGGTATTTAAAAGAGATTCTTCAGCCACAAATAGTCTTTGCTTCCTTTCAGTTTAACTGTAAATGTTTATAACACATTTCTTACTGAATTAAATGTGAGTCTAAATCTGTGTGTGTAAAATGAAGTTATTCAGAGTACCTACCTTCATTTACTTTTTTAAATCTAGCTTTTTACTTAAAGAATAGACTATTCACACACACACAGGGACTTCTGTTATTTACAGAAGATCTATGTTACAAAAATGATTGTCTTTGACAGTAGGTTTGGTGAGTATAAGACCATTCAAAAATCTTGTTAAGAATCTAAAGCCTATAAAATACTGAAAATAAAGCCCTTTCTTCTCAAACTCCCATTAAAAAATGTCAAAATTGAGAGGAATGGCTGACTTAGGTAAAAACTCCCAGAGCTGAGTTGCTGGGGATGAAGAGGAAAAACCCCTGCTGCTTGTAACAGGGGACGTAGGGAGGAGCTTGCTGTGTGATGCTGAAATGGAAATCAACAGTCTCTTTTGCTACAGTCTGGCACCCAGCACCTGTAGCTCTTCCCAATCCCATTCTGACCCAGAGAGGTCTAACTTAGCTGAGAAAGTGGATTTTCAGTAAAACTAAAATTATTAATTTCATTTGAAAAAAAAAAAGGAGGCCAATACAACTTGACATAAGGTTGTCTTGGTCACACTGCTCCACAACCACCACTGAAAATACTTCAGTAAGCTTTGCAAAGACAATACGATACATTTTAAGCCAGGATTCCAGATTTATGATTAAATTGTCATTACTGGTAAAACTCTGCTGGATGGAGGTGTTTATCCTGGTAAATGTTGACTTATGCCATCTCTCCTCTCTTCCCTCCAGACCTCCCTCCACACAAATTTGTCATGCATTTCCGGGTCTGTACAGTCCCAGCTGTGAATTTTATATCCATCACAGCCAATTTCACACTAGGGGAGCTACATGGGGCTGACAGCCGGCTGGTTATGAAGAACTGAGCTAGAAAATAAAGCATCCAAAGGGGAAAATAGTTAGACTTCTAAGATAGATTTACTTGCAAAAGTACAAAGCCCAACCACTTACAAAGACAAGGTGCTAAGTATATAGTTACCTGATGATGGGTGCCATCTTCAGCAACGCATTGTGTGCAGACTTCTTCATCAACACAGCTGTCATGAAAAATCACCTGCCTGTCTGGACAGAAGCAGCCTTCTGTGGGATAATCCTTGCAGACACTGAGATTGGTACTATTCTCACAGCTCTTTATGCAGGCTTTGTGGCAGTGATCGTATGTCAAATATGTGGGACATTTCATTGCTGAGGAAGACGGAAAAGAAACTCTTTAGATACAGAGATCTGAAATGCAGATAAATGTTTCCACTCATACTTTCTTTAGAATTCTGCTCAGGTTTTTGAAAATTATCATCCAATGAACATATTTTGTCCTCTGCAGCCACTAACATCTTTGAAAATACACTTGTAACACTAACAAAATCCACAGTGGAAAGTGATTGAATGCATTTGCTTAAGTTACAGTCCATGCAGAAATCATTAAGCCACATTTTCAGGTCACATGAATCAGCAAAATATGACTTACCCTAATAATGGTACAATGGCTTACATGAGCTGAAGATCTGTTTTGAACATCTTGCCTAACACTGGGCAAGAGCCATAAGAATTTGGAACCACCTTTACTTGTATACCCTTTACTGGTAACAGCACATGGTTAGGAGAGATACAAGACAGACTAAAGCATTGACCAAAGATTTTTTTTTTGACAATTTGATAGGTGGCAGTGTTCCCAAGCAATTAAAGAAAGCTAACAAACAGAACATTTTGGTACTTCAAAACTGAACCTCATGGATTTCTGCACCTTATTAACTGAATTGTCTTCTAAACAGAATTAACTGAATCAAGGGAAGTTTTGTCCTCCCCTAAACTAACAGATAAAATTCTTACTGATGAGTTCACAGCACTGAGGGTATTGTGTCTAAAAGCAAACATAAAAATAAGACTACAGCTATTCAAGAAACTTATGGACACAGCTTCCATACTGCGTACTCCCTTAAGTCTACTTTATATTTCTCTATAGCTTCAATTAGGAACAGTGTTTCTTATTTCCCAGTTTGTGACTGCTGTGAGGTTTATAACACTTTTTTTCAGTCCCTTGACAGAAAACACTGAGAGAAAATTACTGAATGATGACCTGAGCTCCCAAACAAACAAGCATTCATCAGCTGAAGTATCTACATACACCCTTCTTAGCCAAAGGAAACCGAAAAGAAATGTCTTTAACCCTTTTCTGTTTCAAGCCATGCTAAATCCAATTATTTCTGGTGTGTTGGAGTCTATGGTTGTATGTGTGGATAGCTATCATAGCTCAGCAGATGCAGAGGAACTTGAAAAGTCACAGGAACTTGATGGGGAGTCCAATTTCACCATGAAATGCTTTGGCTAGATTCTGAAAACACAAAAAAGGTCTATCCAAGTAAAATGGGAGAAATGGCCTGCTTATAAACCTGTACTAGCAGCTACCTATACTACGTTTGCCAGAAAAACTCATTTTCAGAAACAGGGGGCTTTTTGTAGACAAGGTGCCTAGAGAAAGTGTCAGTGCTTATTGCCAGTGATGGTCTCATGTCAGCTCTAATGAATGTGTGAAAATACATTCACAGCACCTGTTAAGGTAGTGTGCCATTTACTTTTTTATTCCAGGGTTAGTAAATATACTTGGCACACTGGCTTTTATCTTGCTTACCCACCACTAGCCCTAAAGCAAATCTAGTAAAGCTTCTCTGCATAAAATTAGATTCATTTACTTTAGAGTTTAATGCTGATGCCCATTGACATAAAACCTGGACAGCTCTCAAGCAGAATGAATACCAGTGCTAAAGCCTCTAATGTACTTCATGTAACTTAGCCCCTTCTCCTTCCTCCTCTTTGGCTGGCATTAAGGAGCCAGGTGTGTGAAAAAGGCAACAACAAACTGTGCCCCGGACTCCACATATGCTATCAAAAAGCCTATGTGCCTGTGTAAAGCAGCAACTTTTTTTCAAGGAAGGAATAATTGAGGTGGTTATGTTTTACAAAAGAAATATAAATGAGCTCACGTGAATATTCTTGTTTTGAAGTTTCCTCTGCACTTGGGAGCACGGCAATGAGATGTGCATAAGCAATGTCAAGAGATGGGATAAACTTCATCAATGTCCAGAAAATCATCCTAGCCCTCCTTTCATCTTCCTGGCACAATGACAACCAGGCGATTGTAGAAAGCCACCTCAGGCACACTACTACCCTTACGCTCCAGAGATCTGGACAGGTCCTACATGACTTACAGGTAACTCTGCTTTTTGTATAGGAACTCCTACCAGAGGTATGGAATGTGAGGTGGCTTGAAGGACTCCCCCCAGTCAGCCTCAGAAACAAGTATTTCAACAAGCCATGCTCTGGGCTGGCTATTTTAGTGCTCACCTCAAACACCTGTGGTATCTGAATGAAAAGGGAAACACTGTGGGTACTAGCAAAAGGGGGAAATAAGGCTGCAAACCAGGTAATAGAAGAGTAATTCTTCTGCCAAATTAGTTTTGAAAGAAATCTACCTCAAATACTAGCCCGTATGATGCTACTATGATCATATATTGATATCATATTCTGTTTGTTGGCTCCATTAAAACATGAGCTTTTCTTTCCAGCAGGGAAGAGAATAGTAAAAAGAAAAGCTGGGTGGAAAAAAAAGTAGTTTCCTGTAAGCCTATTATTTCAAAGGGTCATCTGGCACATTTAAGTATTGAATTTCTTCAGCTGCTTATTTTTCCTTTAAATTACAGTAGCTATTCCCAGTAGATACAGGTTGGGAGAAAATAACCTCTATGAGGATCTACAGAAGGTCTAAGTCCATCAAAATAAAATAAACCACTTACAAAATTCAGAGTGAAAGATCTAATGACAGTTTGCACTGGGATTCACTCTGACTTAGTGGCTCAAGCAGATAAGGCAAAAGAGAGCATCCTTAGTTAAAGTACTAAATGGATATTTGAGGAAAGAGTGGTTTTTTCAACCTGTGATAAATGGAGAAAGGCACACATCCTTCCAGGCAACAATGCCACTCCTTTCTTATCAGTAGTATAATGTAGCACAAATCTAGCTCCTGAGGTCACATACTGCTGGCTTGCCTTTTATCTCACTGTACTGTCATGTGCAGCCAAAGGGACAGCTAACCCCACTGTTGATGAAGCTGGAGTGAATGGGGCTTTGAGCTCTGTACTGGGCCCAGTATTGTTTGATTTGTTCATCAACCGACAGAACAAGAGGTAAAGAGCAGAAGCTGATGCACAGGAAGCTCCACCTGAACTTGAGGAAGAACTTCTTTGCTGTGCGAGTTCCCACACAGTGGAACAGGTTGCCCAGAGAGGTGGTGGAGTCTCCCTCACTGGAGATATTCAAGATCTGTCTGGTTGCAATCCTGTGCCGTGTGCTCTACGATGACCCTGCTAGGCAGGGAGGTTGGACCAGATGACCCACAGTGGTCCATTCCAATATCACCAATTCCGTGATACCAGAAAAAACAGTAGACATTGTATCTCTGTAATAATGCACTAGGGCCAATAGTTCATCAGCTTCCAGCTGACCTCTCCAAACTGCTCAGGCACAGTTTTTCTAAACCTGCCTTATCTGGTCTTCTTTATCCCAAGGAATATGTTTAGAAGGGTTTTTCCAATGTTCTTGGGAGTGGTTTCAATGCCACATTAAACCAACTTAGATCAGTGCTATCAAAAGGACAGTTCCCCCTTAATCTCCTCACTTCAGGTGCTCTTTCCTGCTGCTACTTTTTTCCCTTCTACAGCTAGTTTTCAGAGCTCACCAAGCAGCATGTGAGGACTACCAGCAGCACAGCAAAAGGAGTGGGAATGCATGGCTGGAGATGGAAGAGGAAGAGAAAACTGTCCCAGATCAGCTGAAGGCAGTTGTAAAGCCACCCCCATACTGTTGATTTCCAAGCCATGGTTTAAATCCTTCAGCTGTTATGGTCCTCACCAGCTTGCCTCACTTACACAGCAAGCAAACCTCAGCAGATTATCCCAGTGTAGCTCCACTACACAAATCCTTCGTTAGCAGAGGTGGTTTAAATGTTTCCTGTATCCCATTGCTGCACTCTCCTCCTGACCCTCATTCTTGCTTCTCTGCCAGATGACACTGCCCCTCAGCTGAGCAGGCACAGCCTGTTATGCATTTGCTTTCTAACCTGGGCCTGCAAAACAACCCAATGAAAGACAAAACACAAAACCCTCCAACAACCAGAATGGCTCATGAACAACATTTTTTTCAAGCAAAATATTTTTCCAGGAATCCCTGCAGCTGCTGAGTCCCACCAGTACCCTCCTCAAAGAACCACAGCTTTACTGAGCAGTACCAATTAGCGATTTGTTTCATATACCACGCAAACACCAACTACTTATCTAAAATTAATTCATCTGCAAGCTAGTATTGGCAAGTACCTAGAGGGCATGTCCACATTGCACATAAATGAGCTTAAAGAGCTGCTAAGAAGCACTCATGGAAACATTAGCATATGAAAATTAACACTCCCTACTGCTGCTACTGTCATTAATCTTCAAGTATTTCTGCTTTCGGAGCAAAATTTGCTAACTGCTGCTGTTACTTGAGCTACACAGTTCAAAGCTGACTTGGCACCTCCACATGAGCTGCCACTTCTTTTGTAACTACAGAATTAGTATCTTGCAGTCCATTCATTAATCACTATATAAACAATCCTATTTCCAGGTGAAATATTTTCCAGCTTCCTCTCCACAAAAAGCTGAATGCCAGCACTTGTCACTATTAGCAATACAGTGATCTGTTAGAAACCTCTATAAATGTAAGATGAAGCCCATATTGTCATTGAAATGGAAACCCTATTCAGAAGGTATTCACTGTGAGAGTGAGCCTGCTCAAGGGCTTACATGGCTATCAGTGGAAGCTACAGCCTGCTGCAGCACAAGCATACTAAGTGTGTGGTCTAGAAAAAAAGATAAAAAAAATACACCTTCCTCACTATGCATTCCCACCTTGGAGTAAAGCTTCCTTCCATTCATCAACACAAAGCTGGAAGTCTACCAGACAGCACTCAACACATCCACCCTCCCAAAAAGGAGCAAGGAAAGCTCAGACAATGGAACTGAATGAGCACGGGATGGAGAACAGGCTCTGTCTTTATCAGATATTCCAGAAAGTACATTTACCAAACCAGGCAAAGCAGTCAGGAAGGACTCATGCTGCTTGAATTTGCAGAAACTATTACAGAGAATCCAGAAAAGTTTTATTTTGTGCCATGGGCAGTTAGTTAAGACAGTGACAGGCTGAGGAGCAGTTCCACTAGCCTAAATTTCAAGTTTCCCTGTCTGCCTTGCAGATCCTCCAGTGTCTGAACCAAAGCAATGATATCTACAGTTAAAACTGCCTAGCAGAATCAGAGCAGCCTCTCGGTTCAAACCTGGCCCCATGATGGTTTGTTGACTACAGTCACATACTGTCACATATACTATTCACCTGTGCATAGTTTTCACAGTATTTTAATTTCATAGGTTATCCCTTCAACCTTGCATAACTACCTTGCATTTTACTAGCTAACAGCTTACTAAGGAACTCTTTGTCCATGATTTACAGCTTAGCGGATGACAAACCAGCTATCAGATCTGCAATACCACTTATACGGGAAACCTGATTTGAAACTTCTGACCCATTACACAGTATTAAAACATTAATACGACACTGACAAGATGGTTGTTGTCACCACCATCACCAAGTTAGATAGTTTCTATATGAGTTTTAATGTATCAAAAAACCCTTACGACAAAACTCGGGTGTCCTCCAGTCTACGCAGACCCCGTTTTCCCTGCAGATGTGAGCATACGTATTTATCATCTCGCAGGCTTCGTCCTCATAGCAGCTGCTTCCTGTGCAGGACTCATAGAACAAGCTGGGGGGAATTATCATGTGGCACTCTGCAAACTGATCAGAGAGAATAAGCTGGCAGTGGCTTGCTGCGTGCTCAGAGCATTTATCTTCTCTCCAGATTTCACAGATCTTCCCTGGCTCTGCCACTGTCCAATCTTGGATAAATGTGTTGCTGTCAGGAGTGACAGAGCCATCATGCAACATGAAGTCATTGATGTGGTTCTGGTCACACACACCTAGGACGGCGAGTAAAAGGAAAAGAAAAAGTCTGAATACAGTCAGCAATAAAATAAACCTAGAGAAAGCAGGCACGGGACATATGGAGCTCATTAGGGCTGCTTGATGAACACCAAGAGGAAGAGAAATTAATTATATTCCTTACAGCTATTATCAATGGAGCCATAAAAACCCTGGGACTTGTTTCCTATTTCCTTATTACAGGTGGTATAGGTTATGCCACAGAGAGGGTACCATAGCATTAATACTTCCAGGTAGTAGTACCCCTCACAAACCTTGTACCTTCCATCCAAGCATAGGCTATGTCTCCCAGATAAATGTATATGTAAGAACCTAAAGTTAAAGCATAAAAAACCCCAAAAAGCTCCTTGAAAAAAAAAATTATATAATGTGAAATACATCAAACACGAGAGTTGTCTAGCCCTGCTCTTTCTAAAGTATTACTGGGAGCCAATGAGGTGTTACATCGATGGCCTTAGGGAAAGAAAACTACATAGATTAAAATGTGCCAACAATGGGAGATCAGTTCAGTTAGAGAGTTTACAGGTTCAGATAAGTTATCACACAATTCTAATAACATAAATAACAGTTCGAGCCCAAATAGGAAACTGTCAAAATTACCAGTTTTCAAACTTACCACAAAGCCCTTGTGTTCCTGAAGAAAAGCTCTTTGAATTAAGTTTAAGAATAAATTCATTGTTTCTTGGAGTAAATGTGAGATTATGTCCAAGAAGGGAGAACTTGATTTCGTGCATTATTGCTCCATAGACAGTGACTTCAAACAAACTGTTAGAATAGGGAATATGAACCCTTTCACCATTGACAGCCACCTGTTTTCAAAAAGACAGGATCATCACAACAGTTCGAGCATGCAGTCAGAATCAACCTCATCTTACAATTGAAATACATTTTGACTTCACAGGCACTTGAAGACCCAAACTGAATCTGGATGTAAGAATCAATTTTGCAAGCCAAAACTTCCTATTGAGCCTAAGAGTGAACAGAACTAATCAACCTTCATTCTGTGTATTGTATGAACAACTTTTTCAGCATTTTCCCCACGAGTGCATTCCTTCAGCATCACATATATACAGACTAGCAATCTAATGCCATGAAGTTAAAATGCTGCCTACAGACCCTGATTATCAATAAATCTCAGTGAAAGTCAGGGCTGTCCATCACCATGCAGAACAGGGTGCAGGTGTTTTGGTCCATCCTATTTTCCTACACATAAATCAGAAGAGATCACCTTTGCAGGCTAGATGACTCCTGTATGTCTGAGGACATTACATACTAAGCTGGACTTTCTTCTAGTCCTGAGATCCATCTACATACAAGGTAAGAGCCAACTCACTAGCTCTTTACCTAGCCAGTCAGTGCATAGGTTTGTGAAGAACAGACTGCTCTCCCATGCACCAAGTGATAACCTTGTGTAAAGGACCTCTGCCAACAGAGGAGAATGAGAGGACAGTATATCCTGTCTATAATCCCTGCCCTTCTGGCAAATGTGTCAGGGAGACACTGCCAAATCCCATGTTCTTGACATTGTCACACCTGCACAACAGGGAGAACAAGAAAAGAAACATATCTGGCTTGTTATGTGAACACAGTTTGCATCATGAAATCAAAATGAGGCATTTGCTCAGAAGCCTAAGAATAGGCTGCAAGGGGAACAGAAACTGGATAACAGGAACAAATTTGTCCCCATAACCTGAAATTTTACAGCACGAGCAGACAATGCACTGATCACTTCATTGTGTTTAGCTTACTGCCATGTCACTGAAGAGCTGAACAGATACACCATGATGCTTCACTTCAATGGAGTCCATACAGTTCATCTTTGGCATTGCTCTGCATGGTCCTTCATGTAGGAGAACCTCAACATCATGTTGCATGTCTTGAAACAAGGTGTATGAACAATTGCCAGTCAGCTTAAAATTTAGCCCATCAAAAGTGACAATATGTCGAGATGAACTTCCCATACAGACACCTGCAAATCAATGAAAAAAAAAACCAAGCCATGTAGGCATTTGCTTTTGTTCAAATTAGACTATTTCTTCACAATTGTTATGGGCATGTGGAATCAGTTAATAGAGAAAGCTAGGAAAGTAATGAATTGCAAACACTGGCAGCAAATCATTGACAAGAAACTTTGGTAAATACTTCATCACGTTGTTTTCTTTGAAGCATCTGTCTGGAGCAATTAGTATTACAAAAGAATTGGATAAACTCATAGAAAATCCCCTAGCATGAATTTTACTTACATAGAATGTGAATTATTAATGGATTTTATATGAAAAATAAAAGCAGGGAAAATGTATCCCTTCTCTATTTGTAGAAAGACTGTAACATACTTAATTTTTAATTTTTGCATTCCATTTTTATTATGATATTGCATTTTATTCTGTACAGTATTAACTTGAAACAAAATAACACTGTTTCATTCTTACCAAACACATCACAAGTCAGTATCAGGGGACAGGTTTTTTTTTTCAAATGGGAAGCAAGAAAAGGGCAGAGAAAAAAAGCACATGGGATAAACCAGTGGTCAACTGACAGCTCAGTGTCCTGGTCACTAGGTTTTAAACACTTCCTTGTCTTCACAAACTGGAAAGCAAGGAGGATTATAATCTCGCAAGTACCAAAACAAAACCCAAGGAAAAATATGCTTCTGACTCATACATTTTCAAATATTTTGTTTAAAGATAATAAGGACAACAAAGCAATGTTAGCTGAACATGTACCAAGAAAATTCTCATTGTTAATAATTGTGCTACTTGGCTTCTAATTGAGTTTTCAGAATAATCTCTTTCCTGTTCATTTACCTTCAAACTTAATTTTCCCTGGAAAAACAGCAAACAGCAACTTTTGCTTAAATAAATAAATAAAGTCTATCTTGTGTACTGTCAGGCACTGAATTGTCAAGAGGTAGACCCATTTGGAGAAGTGGAGCATCTTCAAATATTCTACTCTACCTTCTTACAAAATTCATGTATAAACAACAATGAAACAAGTTAGCAATAAGGAGATGTTTCTCAAACTTTTTCCATTCATGGGCATCTAAAAAATTCTAAGGATAATGGGAATCCTTTTCAATTTCTCACAGGTACTCTGTAGCACAAAATGTGTTAATGTATTCCATTTAAATCCATTTAGTAGTCCACAAACACCCAAGATCCATGAATCACATGTTGCAAATCATATAGCTCTAAAATTTATAACTAGTTCAGCAAGACAACACCTTCACAGTGTAACTGCTGATCTGTTCTATGAGTTCAGTTATATGAACCGAGAAGAACACGTTTTTAAGTACTTCCTCTTTGCAAAAGCATTTGTCATATCATCTGCACTGTCAAGCAATCATTTGAAAGGGGTCTATTTCTCTAAATACCTGAATGTTATTTTGCCGAGTCACGAGCAAATGAAGCGTGCACTGACATGCTCCCGGAGCACTGACTGTCTCCATTCACAACTACAGAGATGTTGAAGCACACTGACCTCCCACTAAGCACCTACCTTGCTACACCCATCTCTAAAGTGTACTGATTGTTGTGAGATTTGGCTCTAGCTTCAGCACATACAACATCAGAATCAGACTTCCAGTCTGCTACAAATGCTGCTTTGGTTGACACAGCATTACTTGGGTTTCACTAAGTAGTCGTTGAAACAAAGGGACTTTCCCCATGTGGTTTTCGTCAGCTTGGTAGGGTTGGGGGTTTTTTTCCTCCTCTTATAACATCTGAAAACTTACCACTTTTCATCACAAACTGCATCACGTTGGAGAAAAAAATGTTAAATTTTGCATATCATGGCTCACTAAATTCATAAAGAGCTAAACAAATGTTATCTCATGTTAAACAGCAGTAAACTCAAGTCAACTAAATGTCTTTCCATTATAATCAATTAACAGTATGAATGATAATTTTCATCTCAATCTTTCAGAAAATCTTTATGAAGATATGTTTTGCTAAGTGTATGCCAAAAGATATGTTTTCAAATTGCTACCAACGTATTTAGGATCAAAAAAAGTATTACAGATGCATTTTTTATGAGTAGATGTCACTGACTATTTTTTTAAACATTATATTTATGATGATTCAACTAAAATCTTTCTACTTTGTTGAAATACTTATATCAAAACAGAAATATTAGCTTTAAATTGTTTAGATAATCAAATGTGTTTTTAGAAAATGCTAAAATTTGGGGTGTTAAGACTTTGGATGTCTAACAATTCAGGGATAAAAATCTGGCTACCCAGCTTAGATATTTTCAGCAGTACCTTGAAGAAATTGTTCTTTTAAAAGCCAGTTCTGCACAGGACATTTTAAACTGAGATTATACATTATAAAGAGAATGCAAGAAACAGGGTTCTGATTTACTTTTAAAAGTATCCACATGACTTCAGATGAAAGTACAATTTTCAGATTTACATTGAGGAAATACAGCCCTCTAAACTTCATCAAAGTCAAAGAGATTCATCAAGCCGGAGATTTTCAAGCTCTGAACAGGATCTAAACACTGTTGAACATAACACCTACAGGTTCCTGGTTTTGAGAATTCTGCAAATTTTATCTGTAATAGCATGCATGGTTGGGCTGTAGAAAGGCATTCTTTTGTATAAATACAGCCTTTAGGAGTTAATGGAGCTGGTCGTTTGAACATTTAATTCAAAACAAGCATCTGGACTATTTTTTATGGAAATCAAGTGACTACAGTGCGTTTGGCATGGAGTGGAGGTGAAGCTCAGTCCCCAAACCCAGACTGAGGTGTACAAATAGACTCAGTGGCTGGTCTTACCATTGTCCCACCATGAAGTGCTCTTCCCTGTAAAGGCTGTGGAGCAATGCTCTGTGTCACACTGCATGCAGGCTGGCATCCCTGCCTCCTTTATCCCAGACTGCCACAGCTTCACTGTTGTCAGAGCATCTGTTCAAGCACTAAGGCAATCTGGAGGCTCCAGTTCATTTTTTTCACTTGAAATTGTCATTCCCTCTTTATCTCACTCCCTCAAGTCTTTCTTTCACATATGTAGGGTTTTCCTAAAGAACCTCCCTTTTTAATAAATAGATCACCAGCTTCAGGGCTGAATCCCTCCATCCTATAAATGTGAATGGGTTCACTTAATTTCTGCCCCTGTCATCTCAGCCAAGGTACTAATCACACAGTGTTCTCCATTTCTGCTCATATACTCAGTGTCAGGTTTTATGGAAGCAGAGGAGAAATTTTTGTTGTTGTTTCTTTAATACATGCAGTTGATTGAGGTCAGGCTAAACCCTCAAACCTAGAGGTGAACCAAGAATACATCGCTTGCTTACAGCTTGCTGAGATAAGTTTCTGTTTTCTTCCATCCATCCTTCTTGCCAGTTTTCACAGCTTTGGCAAACAAGTGTAAAATTCTCTGATAAAACACGGTAGCTATGCTAATGTAAAAAATAAGCTCGCAGTGGCCCTGAACTTGCAAATATCATCACACATTCCGGGCATCATTGAGATGCTCATGCTCTTGCTGTTTGTTAACCGGTGTGCAGCGCTAATTCCTCCCACCTCAGTGACCTTATTGTGTACAATGACTGAGCAGCTCCATCCAGCATTACACGTCTGATTAACATTCCAAGTGATGTGGAGGGAGAGGCATACATGCAAAGATAAATACTCACATGGACACATCCATCGGCAGCCACAAGTTTCTTCAATCTTAACAGCAGGAAGATTGCTGTGACATACTGGTTTTGGCATCCTCTCACAGTTAATTTGGTGGCTCTCCAGAACTGTGTAATCTCCTGGAAAGCATGTCACAGTGTGGCACTGGTCTGCTAATGTCCATTTGTCACCAGGCTAGATAGGGAGACATGGATATTTAACAATTGAAAAGAACATGGGCTGAGGGGAGAAAAATGCAAAACGTGCTGCTGCCACACTCCTACATCTAGCAAGAAAAGTGACACTGACAGCAGGGCTACTCAAATTAGCTTTGGATAATTAAATAATAGAATGCAGTGGATTAAGGAATTCATGAGGATGAGAAAGTTTAAATTAGCAACACTGTAAGAAATAGACTCTGAAATTCCAAGCAAAAGATAATAGTCTAGAATAGACGTTTTGTTACAGCAGAATGAAGTATCTGGTACTCCATCTATTGTTAGCTTAGCCATCCTACAGCATGCACGGATAGCGTAGTCAATAAAGAATTCCCCTTAGCATTTCTTTAAATGTCAAAGCCTTTAGTTTTCATAAGCCGTAAAATTATTTTAGAAAGAGCTCTGAGCACAGATGGTCATGGCACAGCAGGAATTAACAATATTTGTTCCAAGCTAGAAAGGCGTGTATTACTCTAGTTATTTTATCCACAACTCCAAAACTTTAAAACAGTTCCTCCCTTCCCAAAGGAAAATTGCTCCTTTACCAGACTAATGTTATTAGATATACATAGTGGTTTTGTAAAACTAAAAATAAAATGTAAAATATATTCTCATCTTCTAAAGGACAGTCTAAATTTTAAGGCACGAGGATTACATTCCACTAAATGACAGAGAAATAGATGTGGTCACAATCTGAAATATCTCTAGATTCATATCTGCAAAAAGCTGAGCTCTGGCCCCAGTCCCACAGAGCTCTAAAATCCATAAATAGGCTCAATGAATTTCGAAACAGTGTTTATCCCTGAGGTCTACATTCCCATGAATATACCAAAATGTGGGAAAAAGACCTTTCCAGACCTGTCTCTACCGAGGTGAGTCCATGAGCATTAGTAATAAGTGAGACAGTGGTTCTACGAACTAGATAACATTTTTTGATGTTCACAAGCAGAAATACTTGGGGAAGAAAAGAAGATTGCTATCGGGCAAGGTTCTCTGCCATCCTCTCTTTTTCAGCTTACCCATCATGCCCATGAAAGAGCAGAGCAAAGTAGCAAAATATCTAGGTAACCACAGCACAATTCACCGACTATTCTTGGCACTAGTGTGCAAACCAAGACTAGCGATGTGAAAGTATTGCTCTGTATCTCCGAGCTACGTGCTACTGTCAAGTTTAAAAGAGAACTACCAAATTTGTAGCCATAAAAATGTACATATTAAATTCAAGTTACTGGACCTGCTTTGTATGTTTCAAGATTGTGAGAGGGGAACTTGTCCTGAAAATGACTTTTTACTTTTCAGGCTCGTGACTCTAGAGGAAGATGTGAAAAAGTAACGTGAGGAGCTTTAAGTATGGGAAAATTATTTAGATGGGAATAAATGGAATGGATTTTAGTTATAGTTGTCTCACCTACAACTCACTGTACATACACAGCTGTGCAACTGTGGCTTCCATACATATTTAATTGTTTTTATTTCACTCCTTAACAGGACATCTATTGGAAAACATCTAAGAGCTGGACAAGAAAAGCAAAGCACAGCACATTGAAACAAAAATACCAGTTGAAGGATCCAAACAAAGCCAAGAATCCTGGTGCAGAGGAAAATGCTGGGACTCTGAAGACAAAGGAAGCCTAAATCCCAGTTCATATGAAACCGTAGGAGTAAGAAAAGGACAGAAAGGAAAGCAAAAGCAGAGGTTTCTAAATTGTGAAGGACAGGTCTGTTGAAACCAATGAGCTTGCCAGCACACTGGAGGAAGCCTCAGACTTCCTCTCTGAGGGAGCTCTGAACCTACAGAGCACATCTTGCACACTTCTTCTCTTACTGTGCATCTGCAGGAGGCAGAGCCACATACCTTGAGCAGGTTCATCAGCTGGCACCTTTTAATTTAGGCAGGGTTTTGTTTCCTTGTTTGTTTGTTCTTCTCTAAACCAAGTGCTGAACAATACTAGAAAAGTCATGTTACGGAAACTGCTAGTTTAGGAACGTGAGACCAGAGGTGCAGCAAATCACTACACAGATCACTTCATCATGAAGTACTACCATTATAAGACAAGTACCTACACTTGTACTATCACCTTTATGCCTGTTTAAAGCACTGAAACAAGATTACTGATGAGAATTAACTAGATCTTAAAAATCTTAATCTATCAAAATCATTCACATATTCTGTCACCTGGAAAGTTCAAATATTAAAACAATAGTTCCTTATACAGCCTGTACTTTGAACTCTTTGCCACTGGATATGATGAGTATTAAAAACTGACATGGATTCAAAGAATGACTGAACAAGTCATGGAGGAAAAAACGACTGAGCACTGTCAAACACAAAAAAGTACCACTCAGAGCTCAGGGTGGCCCTGAGTCATATATTGTTCAAGGATAGGATGGTTCAGGGAATTTACATATATACTTACATTCTACCCTGACTTCCATTTTTTGCCACATAATACAGGGGGTTGGATGGATTTGTGGCTGATCTAGCACATTTGATCTTCTGTCCTTCTGCTACTAAGTGATCTTACCCGGGAATCTTCCTTCAACAGTCATTTCCAGGGTAGAGGTAATAAAAAGAAGGTAACAAATCACATCACTCACAATTGTGATAGGATTTAGGCTGAGATTTTTGATCCTGAGAACTCTGACTTCCTTGCAAACTGCAAGAGGTCAGTTCCCACAATCTCCAGGTGCATGACAGACATCCCACTTGGGGAACTGAGCCTCCTGCAGTAACTCTCCGAAATATTACAGACTTGATGTAAGAGCCTGTGTAAAAAGCCTTGATTCTTTGTCCCTGTGGATTTGTGGACTATGCTGGAAGAGGGCAACAGGCCAACAATGGCACATTGCTGCCCGTGAGGCAGCAGAGGAGCTCAGTGTGGGTGCTGAAGACCAGATGCAGAGTACTTCCATGGTGTCCTGTAGGCACAAAGGGATGCTCAACAGCCTGCTCCAAAAGGCAATAGCTACCATGCTGGCAGTGTCTTCTAAAATCCATTTTTTTCTGGCTAATAAGAGAGGCAACATAAAATTCCCCTAAAGGCTACCATTCGAAAGTATGATTCATTTTTATACTGACTGGAGCCTGGGCTTTTCTCTTCCAAAAGTATTTTATGCAGAATGGAAATTATGCTTGAAGTTTATCACCAAAAAAGAGAAACCTGACATGTCTGAAATTCAAGTTTAGGCTTCCCAGCACTTATCTCCATGTACCTGTCTGCTTCTAGGAGCCTAGAGGTCTGGACACATGTAATTCAAATGAATAAACAAAAAAGAATCTGTTCATTTCTTGTCTTAAAATAAGAAATTTTTCCAAGTTTAGTTTTTGTTTGTTGTTTTTTCTTAATTAAGTGTCATCCTCAAAGCCACCTGGTGTCTGACCTAGCTAAAGCCTTTCTGTGTTCTGATGTGCTGACTGAGGCCAACCGTGTAAGGCAGCTTTGATATATTTCTTGTGTCTAGACAATTCATAAGTATTTCTTTATTAGCCACATCCTTCCTTACAGTCATGTCTTCACAAGGGAAAAATCAAAGGAATATTTTTAATGTACCGGAAATTCAAGATAAATCCTAGGGTAAAACTTATATCTGATCCCTACTAGAAAATATGTAACAAGCTTGTGCTTATATTTTAAATGCATGAAGTATCATATACACTCAAAAACCTTGGAATTTCACCTGAGATGAAGGAATTGAAACATTTATAACATCTACATCATTTCTTTCTAGACTGGATCACTTCTGAGAGATCAGACAGGTTTACTAACATTTCTAAGCATTTTCTCAGGATTAGTAAAAGCTTTTCTGCAAATGAACACAAAGAACTTTCATTGTTTTCATTACTTAAGAGATGTTTTTCCCTAGAGATGACTATCATATAATTACCTTCCTATAAAATTTTCATAGGGACAAGATATCTGTATTTTCAGTAGAAAGAGAGGGTTTGGACAATGATGTTGCCTCCCCCTATACATACATCTATATTTTGACCATGTCTAGCTTTCCCAGAAGTTCTTTCACCAGGAGATGGAAATGTATTTTTCTTCGTCAGGGAAGACACACACTGTCACAAGCTTTGGCTATTCACTGCCTTCAATGCTCTAGGATGACCCTGCTAGGCAGAGAGGTTGGACGAGATGACCCACTGTGGTCCCCTCCAACCTTACCAGTTCTGTGATTCTGTAATAATATTCAACACACTTCAAGATCAGGTGTCATTAGAGGAAGTCTCCTTTGTGTGCAAAGTTATCCCGCCAGTTCCAAAGCCAACATTTTCTTCCCCAAAAATAATTCTTTATACTTAATATTATCCAACACTTTTTGTTTCAGATTACCTATGAAGATATTCGTGGCCCTGCATGAATTTTGTAACTTGAAAGCCAGGTGGATGACCCAGGCAATACACTTACTTTCTTTTTGTTTCCATCTTCATCTATACATTCTCTGACAGGGTCTGAAAGAGAAACAGACATCATTTAGCCATCTCACTCCCTTATCCACCCTTTTAAGTGGTGGCCACCCAAACACAGATTGCTTACTTAAAAATACGACCTAGGCTGCAAGAAGATTTTTTTCTGTTAGAATGTGAGAATCCCTACCTGAACGCTGTAGGCATTTATCCAAAGTGTTCAGGTGTAAGTCGAAAAATGCATAAACTTTGTTACTGCTAGCATTACCTGACTTCTGCAATGACATTGGTCCCAAAATACCCTGTGAGCAATAAGTAGGCTGTAATTCTACAGCACTTCTTGTACTGACATACAGCTCTGCCCAGATGGTACTTAAAATAAGATCATGGATTTAGCTCTAAGGCAGGGTCCAGCCTTATTTCTGAATCTTATGATGCATTTAGAGTATTTCTGGTAATTTGCAGGTAATGAGAATTTACACACCCATGCACGCACATATTTATTAAATGCAGAAAGATAAATACAGCAAGTAACCCCCATGATAAGATTTGTGGCCAACTAATATAAGTATGAAAATAGCTGCAATAAGAATACTCAAATTCAGTTTCATTGCATTCAGGCATTACTTTGATGGGCAGGCTTTTATATAAACAGTTCGATAGCCACAAGGCACCCATTGAATTGCAGTTCCTATTTTTATGTACCCTCATAACACAACTGAAGTTAGGCGAAAAATAATAATTTCTCTAAGTACTATGGTATGGCAATGTGATAAGCCAGCATTTAATAAATTAAAACACTGACTAGTGAACTCTTTATATAATATTATACTATGCTAGCATATATACTCTATATTCTCTTGTCTTTTCCAGGACAAGTAATGTATTTTGAAAGCATTTGGGAAATCTTTTAAACCTTTTTAATAGTGTTATTTTTGGTACACTTCCATACACAAAGTAAGACTCCCTCCACACAAGAAATCCAACTGTATGAGTCTGGGAGGGAAAATTAAATTATACTTTACAGATTGTCAGAGACTTAAATTAAAAAAATAAAAATAAAAATAAAAATAAAAATATGATGATGGTTTTCCACCCTGTAGTAAAGGCTTTACTTTCAGCAAAAGGGAGAGCTAAATTTTTCAGATTTAGATGTCTGCTATAAGATACCTATCATTCAAGTTTTTGAGCATACACTTTGTACTGTTGGAAAAGCTGGCTGCACGTTTCATAAAAAAAGCAAAGCTTTCACTTCTAGTACTGATAGCTTATAGCATGTATTGCAATAAGAAAACAGTTACTGGTTTCAAATTCCTGCTCCCCATCCTATATCTTGGATCAACGTAAATTAGGCCAGGAAAATCACATATTTTACAGTGTGGGGAGAGGAAATGCATCTTTAAAAGCTTATTTTAAAAGAAAACAAAGAAAATGGCAGCTGTTTAAATCTAGAAAATGGCAGCTGTTTGATGCTCTGGAGAGATTTTAAAATGCCAGAAGTGATCCCAGTGGAGACTGATCGGATATCTCTAAGCTGGACTGTGAACACTCTGCAACTTCCTCATTCTTATTGGTACTTGGCTCTGCAAGAAAGTCCACTTATTTTAATGCAGACGTAACTAAGTCCTAGTAATGATGGTAAAAACCTGTGCAATGACTAACATGATGAGAGAGTCATTTGCAGAGAAGACATGTAGATACTATTGAAATAGAAATAAAACAACAATATAAGTAATAAATATCTATAAACACACAGACCAAGGAGGCAAAATAAGTAAAATAGTGGCCAGAGCTGAAGCAAGTTTCCTTAGATGGGCAGCATTGCTATCGACAAATAAATGAATGTTTAAAATATTTTACACTTTTATTTCCAGTATTCGTTTTCCTAGAAAAGTTAATTCTTTCTTATTCTTTTTTTTTTTTCTTATACTTTGGCTGAATTCTTTGAATGCTTAAGTCTATGCAGAAAAAGATGCAATCTGAAATTCTTATTCACAACTAACTTGTAACATTTGTTGAAGCATTCCCCATTAACTCATGACAGCTCGTGCTTTCCTGATGTCTTTCAGTTAATGACCAACCCTGATTATTAATAAGATGATAGACTGAAAGTTCAGGCCTAAGCAGTTCTTAAAATCTTGCTGAAATTGGGTTGACTAGAATAGCAGTTAGCCACATGCTGAAATTTTGTTTTACACCTGAGTGATGGTGGTGGTCTAGGTTAGTATTTTAGATGATTGTTGATGGAACACTAACAAAGGAGCATTGGGTTGACTTCTCAAATCAAGAAAAATTATTCTGGTTTTGGCATTTCAATTTTTGGGTTTTCCTCCACTTACAAGGCTACAACTATATTGGACTTACCCATGCACACTTTTTTGATAAATTCACTATTCAATGTGATCATAGTGGTTAAGTCTTCAAAATTCTGAAGCTTCATGATTCTGTTGGCAGCTGATGACCCAGTCAAAGTCCTTAGTTGTTCTTCATCGTATCCATTTCCAACTCCAATTGGAAACAGAGATACCCCTTAGAATAAAAGAAGAAAAGGTTTTAAATGGGCAATGCACAGGACAAGGAGGTCTTTGCTGTTGTATTTTTTTTTAATTTGTTTCTTAAAAAAAAGAACTGGCAGAAGGGTTTTTTTCCAATAATTAATTTTCATGTAAAGGCAATTAAGGGCAGAAACGGTGATGGTTTAATCACAGTGTTAGCTAAGATGAGCTCTATTAGTCCCAAGCATAATAATATCATGCATGGTCAACAAAACACAGCTGCAGACTTAATGACCACATCTTCACTTTTTTCAAATGTAAAAAATCTCAGTATGTTGTTTTCTTTCTTCAGTTACATGGCAACTGGATTATTTTCAAGCCATTTAATTAAAAAATAATTGTTGTTATTTAGTCCATGACTTATTCAATAGCTCCCAAAGCAATCTACGAAGGAAGTCACTGTTCCTCAGTTGAACACCTATGGAAGCTGAGGTGCTGAGGCTACAGCCAGAAAACTTGAAAAAACATCACACAGCACACATTGATACAAAAACAATATTCTTGTATAAGTCAGTGCAGAACCTGATCAAATCCTCTCTATATTTATTGTTATTGCAATGAACCTTTCAAGATTCACTGTACAGTAACAGTATTGAATGTATAATATTAGATCACGTTTCTGCCATCCCTGTCTATCCACAGAAATAAGGAAAATGAAAGGCCTCTAATTTGTAAAGCCTGTGAAAGCTGTTCAGATTAAATTGCAGACTGGTCCTAAACTTACCAGTAACCCAGAGACATCTTCATCAGGCAGGTTTTGTTCAGGCCTATTTCTTACCAGAATATTAGGTACAGTAAGTCTGTATCAGTGAACTTATATTAACATCAGTGCCTTAATTTTTCATCCTTTGTTCTAGTGCATTACTTAAAAAGCAACAACTCTGCTTGAAAATAGTGACAGTGAAAGGAGATTTACTGTTCATTCTTGCAGAAAGTGCAGCAGCCTCCACAGTGTCTTCTGATCTCCCCGACACGATGACTATCGCGATCTTTGATGCGCTGGGTCTCCCTCCATAGGATTCCGACATTGCATTCTGAACCACAAAATCAATGGCTTTTCCTAAGAAGAAATGAAGACAGAAATGAGAGATATGATATAAAACTTACAGGACACCATAAAACTAAATCTTACCTTGTATTAGTAAGTTATACAGTACTGGAAAATACTTATTCTAAAAGGACATTTAACGCCTGTTTTATTGCTGCTACATGAAAGATCCCAGCTATCAAGAACCTACCAGTACTATTAATACTTCCCAACACAAGAGGATCATCCTTAGCACCCCCATCTCTGAAGTAATGGGAATTTTACTATTTTTCCTTAGCCACGAGGATAAAGTTATGCTCCTCACTTTCCAGGAAGTATGACCATTGCATTACACAAAAGGAAAGAAGACATTGTGGAAGAATATGTACATGTTTCCCAATTGCAGAACAATAGTGACATCCAGTGGCTATCTGATCTACAACTTCACACCATCCTGAACTGTACACATAAGTTCAGCTCCCAGAGAAGATTTAGTCCTTCTTCCCTAATTTGGTCAACTTTTTCTATGGGTGTAAAAAGCATATCTTGCTTGCCTACCACCAGCACACTCTGAAATCTAAACTCAAACTAAACCATAATAAAACTGGGTGATCCATATTAGAAAAAAAATAAAACAAAAAAAAAAAAATGCAATGGCAAACAAAACCCATAAAACCCCTCAAAACACACAAAGAAATTCTGCCTTAGCTACCAAATTGCAAGACTGGCTTAAATGTGTAGCTGCTGCCCCTTCATTTGACATTGGTGAACACTCAGGCAAATTTTTGTTCAAAATAATCATGACCTCAGCAAGAGAGTATTTTGCTAGTACTTGTATTTAGATATGTATTCGTACAAATATTTATACTGGAAATGATGATATGCAGCTTTCTTAAAAGCTCCTTTGGGCTTGGAAATTATCAGGCCAGGAAGTAGAAATGACACCGTGTGACTGATGTGACATTCAGGGCAAACAGTGAACGGTGAATAATAAATACCTGAACAACTAGTTCCTCTGAGTAATCTGCAAGAACTGTGGAGCAGAAATGTTTACCTGCGGAAATCACTGAACAATGTTAAATAACAAACACAGTTGTAAAATACTGGAAGTCAGATCATAAATAATTCATCAGCACACCACCAGAATACCTTAGCACACCTGAACACACTTCACGTCTTCTTTCATCATGTCACCCACCCCTTTTCATTGGCAGAAGCTGTTGCAAGGATGGACTACCTCTAGGAAGCTCATGCAGCACATTGACTATTGATAACTTGTCAACAGCCACCAGGTATTCTACAAAGCTTTAATCAGGCTTTCAGGAAGAATTTATCTCCTGGAGGAATGTAGCCTAGAAAAAGCCCAAATATCTCCTTTTCCACAGTGCTGGTTTGGAGGTGACATTACCTTTTAAAATACCATTGCTTTCCCCATCCTTTCCTGTTGTCTCACACACTGTGTAATCCCTGACTGACAGTTGTGTATTCCCATCCCACCCTATCCATCCCCACTAGCCCCACTGTTCTTCCCCACCAGCCCATTATCACTGTTTCCTCCCCAGAGCTTTAGCCTCTTTGTCATGTGTCATCTTTTCACACAGATGGCCACAACTAAAGTGAAGAGTTGGGACCCATCAGGAACTGCTGCCACGTCCTGTTAGACCTACCACAGGCACACAATCTACATCAGCTTCTTCTCTTATAAGCTTTCATCTATTATGTGCCATTACCTCCACTAACAATCTCCTGTCCAGAGAGCATCACATATTTTTCCAGGCAAAAATTTTCAAATAGAAAGATGAATGTTTGTTTAAATCAAAATGATTTTTGGAGATGTTAATTATGAGCAGAGGAAAAAAAAAAAGAAAAAAGAAAAATCAACAGTATTTAAAAACAAGGTATGATGTTCCTCATTTTTTTATTGCTATGCAGTGATTCTCTTTTATTTAGTTCTTCCACCTGTGTAGATTCATTCTGTTCTTATAATTTGATTTTCATTCCCACTTTAATTCTGAATTATATTTTACATACAAAATGAAAACACTGTTTCTGTTCAGTGAAAACATCAAGGTTTTAATGTTTTCCTACTTGCAAAAAAATGTATTTTAAAATATCATTATTAGTTGTGTGATGGAAATTCCATTTCACAAACTACTATGCCTGATCAGAAAAATTAACTAACCTCAGATAGTAACTCATGTCCTACATAGCTGCCTCACAATCACTGCTACAAATGGTTTTGTTTTCCAGCATTTACTGTATAGGTCTGCAGAGGTAGATGTTAGATGCAGAATGGCATGTTGGCTATTTATAACTAAAGCATAAAACAAAATACAGAAAATTAATATTACTCTATTCCAATCCCTGAGATTGGTCCAGGATGGTCACTGTGCCAGAAAATTAACTCATTTCCCTTTTGTCCTATAAGTAATTATGCAAAACCATTTCAGGTTTTAACTTTCAAATATTTTTGGTTAAACTTTTGCACAGTAAGAATCACAAACAATTTTTCATTCACTTGTGAAAAGCACTTGGAATTTCTGTGGTTGTCTTTCTTTAATCACCCTTTGACTTTTGTGTGGTTGGTGTGGTCACCAGCTGCTCCAGCTCCAATTTTTTTTCTCCCATTAATTCTGAAAATTTTCAGAAACTTCCATACATATGTGTAAACTGGCAAATCCATTATTTTTATAATTTCTAATAAAGAAATCAAGGTCCATTGTAATAGAACCAGGGACTATTTCAAAGTCCCAAAAAACCAATTACTCAATTTAATGCATGGAAAATTTGTTTTAGTGTAGTAAAAACTCTTCGGTTTTCTCCCTGTATTTCAAAGCCAGCTCTAGGAAAAAGAGCCAGGTGTCTAAAGACATGATCAAATGAACACTTTCATCCTGCTAAAGGGATTCAGAAAGTCAGCATCACAAGCTGGAAAGTGTCACTTCTCAATTGTTTGTATCGATATCTCACCAGGGAGGGTAATAACAAACTCCTCAGAGGCCATAATAAAAAATATTGACTGCTAATAAACCAAAAAAATGAACATTTTCTTACTATTACACTGCAATATAATGCCAATCTGTTACTTTCATACCAATAAATGAAATTTAAAATGTTTTTAAACTGCTTAGCTGTACGGAACCACACCATCAGCTATTCATTTCAGTGATGGACCCTAGAGAAAATCCAGATGCTAATAGAAAATATCCTAAATCCTGCTCCGTAAAACAACAAAATATATTTTTTTTCTTTACAGAAAATCTGACAGTGGCCAAAATATCATTTGCTAGCATTGACACACGGTATCATATGAGCCCCAGTGAAGTGGTGGGAGGTTTGCTAAGGTCTTTTGGGGTTACATATTTTGAAGGATTTTCTTTGTGTGTGAATGAGACCCTAAGCCTGGACTAGAGGCTAACACATTCACACATACTGAACATATGAGTAAATTATGTTACTAGCATGTATTAGTGTTACAAATGGTTTCTGTTTCTCACATATACAACGTGCTATCATAAAAAAAAGGGAACAAATGGGCTTTGGAAGCAGAATTACTTTTATACTGACATGTATTTTAGGCATTAGACATCCAACCCATGAGAAATCAAGATGGAAGTCTCAAAGCCAAAAGCCTTCCTTGAATACAGGAGAATAACAGACCTGAGAGCAGCATGACACACAATAAAAAACCTGTTCCCAAAGGCAGAGGACATGAGGGGGAATGTGTGTCTGGTCATCTGTCTCTGGTCTCCTGCCCACTATTCTCCTATGGCCTCCTAACACATTACACTTACACTGGTCCTGACAAGCATAATGACCACAATTAATTTCACACATGCACATACACATATCCTTCCCAAATTTGACCACCTACACAATTATCTGGTTACCTGAACAAAAAAACCCCATAGTTTTCAGGAGCGCTGAGCCCCCAGCAGCCTTTCAACTCAGTCAGTAAGATATGACTGTTAGTCATTGGGCATGTCCATGGAAAAAATATAAATACATAACAAGAAAAAATGAAAGAGACATTGATCTGTGCGGGTCACTTTAGAAAGGGCAAGTTGGTCATTCCAAAGGCTGCCCCCCACAGCACAATACCTTCTTCCCATCTTTCAGTGCTGATACACTATAGAATACAAAACAGAAGTCATTTATGGAATAATCATTAAAGCAAAAGCAACAGAAGATATCCTATGAAGATCGGGAAAAAATGAAGAAGGCACCACTGCACAGTCTTCTCTCAGCTGAGACTATGTACATTTGATGTCAAACTTCTGACGGGCATTCAGAAAAGGCTTTATAAAAACCTTTTTCTGGTTGCCTTTAAGATGGCTCTCCAATAGATGCTAATTAGCTGGATATCTATTTTATTTATATGTATTATCTGATGCACATTCAAGCCAGACTCTTAGTCTGAAGTAATACTTCAGAATGGTTCACGTAGAGGTTCCTGTGAGGACTGAAAGCTGATTAAATGGACATAAACGAGCTTTAAGGACAAAAGACAATCTGTTGAGTAGAGTTGGAGGTGTTTACTGGGAGTCTGGAGGGAATTACACTAGATTCTGCCTTACTAATAATTTCATTAATGATTTGGATAAAGGAAGAAAAATGTGTAAAAAGGCATGTTAATCTGAATCACAGATATTAGATTGGGAGCAATTATGAACATCGTGGAATGAACTGAAAGAGCACAAGGTGCCCTAGAAATGTTTGAAATACATCCAAGAAACAGAAAACAAGATTCATCACAGAATAAGCCAATCTGGAGGAAAATAAACCAACGCACAGACATTTAATAGTTCAGTGGGTGCCTCAGGGAAAGCAAAAACTGCTTAAAAGCAACCATTGCAATTATTTTCTTTAATTTTGTCTGAAATGAAGAATAAAACGTAAAGTTCCCATGAGGGTCAGTGGAGTTGTGACAGATGGGGAATTCCAGCTAGGCGGAGGTTCCTGCTGGGGACTTGTGAATCTGTGCCTTAAGTGGCCTCAGTGGTTTCACTAACACTTCTGCAACATCTCGACCAAAAAAGAAAAACCACTACAAGAGATCTTAATCACTCACAAGCACCAAAAACTGCCTGGGAAAGAAGCAAAAAAAAGAATTGGTGCCTCATCATTTGAAGAGTCAGAGAAAAAGCTACAGGCTAGGAAGCCTGTGGGTAGTCCAGATTGCATCTATTTAACCAAGGACTTGTTTAATCAGGAACAAACGTCCATGCCGATAATCCTGAAGCTGGTATTTATATCTTAACTTAGGATCTTGACTAGACATTGAATTGCATTTCTTTTTAACTGAACTAGTAGATTATTTGAATTTTGTAAAAAAATAGCTATGGCAAACCAATCCCACAGGTCGATGCCTGAAATAGTCAATTCTTAGCTCATCAATATTGTGGCACTAATGCATGCCAATGGGTGGACTCTTCACGAACAGCACAGATTCTTCAGTTCAACAGCCCATCAGCACTAAAGGAAGAAAGCTATGAAGTCCCAAAACCTCTCCTCTGCTTTCCTGGCTCTGCAGGTCAGAAATTCTGCCTTTCTCTTACTGTTGTCTCAAAGCTGGGTCCATTACCCCACATGCAATAAGCTGATCCACACACAGAGTCGAGATATTTGCTTTAATTCGTATCTGCGCAGAAACAGGTGCTAGGTGGTAAGCCACAAATCTACCACCCCCTCCTGAAACACAGGAGCTTCTCTTACTCACAGTAACATGTAAAATCACTTTACCTCTAATTATATTCTATCACTCATGTACGTGATTGGTCAACTAGTTCTTCACTTCTACTTAAAGTGACAGTGCTTAAAAATTACACCACGCATGCTCAAAGGGTAGGGGGCTTTTTGTTAGTTGGGGTCTCTCTACCCTACGGGTGGGTATTTTCATATGCTAATAGTATGTTAATGAGGTAAGTCCAATTAATCAGTGTTTTCTACTTGACGCTCAAGGCTATAGCCATACTCACACCAAGCTGTGGGAGCACGCCCTTTCATCTGTCATGTAGGCCTGTTTCTCAAGGACATGTTGTTGACTCCTAGGGATGTGGTTTTTCCTCTAATTCTCACTATTTTATTGTTTGCAAGTTCTTTTCTTATTCTACATGTCTCTTTGTTCTCTCTTACGTGATTTTCCCAAAATTTTACATAGTTTAATTAGTAGTCTATATCATTACCACCAAAGAGTTCTGATGACCCTGGGGACTCCACCAGGATCACATTCAAACTCAAAAACGTTATAAAAAATTAACTAAAAAAATCAAACAAGCAAACAAAAAAGCCTGCAAGGACAGTGAAATAAAACAGCTCAGTGAAGACACTAGCAGGCACTCAAGGCTGGCTTAAGAAAGGAGCTGACACCACCAATTCAGAAACAGTAGCGAGAAAGCAAGCAAGGAAGACTTTTGTCTTTCTGTGGATGGGAGCC
Organism: Aegotheles bennettii; assembly: GCA_013398125.1. Taxonomy (NCBI): domain Eukaryota; kingdom Metazoa; phylum Chordata; class Aves; order Caprimulgiformes; family Aegothelidae; genus Aegotheles; species Aegotheles bennettii. The sequence continues at coordinate 550,494 of VZRW01001679.1, forward strand.
AGGATCAGGGCAGCTGCTGGCAAAATCACAGCCTTGGGTGGGTGATGGGGGCACAGATTTTGAAAATTCCGCATGGACTGCATCACTCCGGATAGAGATTTGAGTAAAGAAATGTGCTGTGGTGGGCCTTTGCTTCCTAAACCACAGGGTAGGTTCAGAAAGGAAACATTTATACCTTCTTATTCATGACAGGCTGTCCTGGTTTGAGGGCAAAAAGGAGTAGTGACCTGAGCATGGCACAAATATTATGGAATAAGGGGTGGAATGTCCTGGTTTGAGCCAGGACAGAATCAAATCTTTTTTAGTAATTTTACTTTTCAATTAAGTCCTTTCTAACTAACTGCACTTGCATTTTATTAACAGCATGTTTCTCAGTCAGTGTCTGCCTCTAGGACTGATATGCTCAATGTTTATAGTTACTGCAGGACAATGGTGTGCAGAACCAAGCAGTGGCCACTGCTTCTGCTAAACATCTCACACTCTGAAAACAAAAGGGAGGAAAAGGGGTTTTCCAAAAGAGGGGAGCGGGAAAATACACATTTCTTTCCCTAACAATGCTTTTAATACAGTTGAGCCACACAGATCATACTTCCGCCAAAATCTGATTCTGAAGCATCCAGTAGGCATGGAAAACATCAGCCTAAATGAGCTACTTTTTGGAAAGTTATGAGCAAGCAAAATCATGGTTTTATAAAGTGTTAAGTAGTATTTACTGTTGAGACTGATCACAGTGCTCCCTATGGCACTGCTAAACACTCATGAATGCTGAACAGAGGCATTTTTATGTAACTCTCAGTTCTCTTGCATAGATATCTCTTTTAGCTGAATGAAGGCTTATACAGTTAGCTCTTGCTTACAGTTAGCTTTCTTTTTTCAGTTATTTCTTAGATGAAGTTGTACAAAATTTCATTATGTCTGAATATCCCCAGAGCTACTTCTTAATAGGTTACCTGAGCCAAGATTCTCATGATATTAACTTATTGCATAAGCATGGGAAAGCTTTGTGGTATAGGTTGCTCCTTCTTGCTCTGCCTATGCCCTCAAATATTGTGTAGTTTTTCATTATTTCTTACTAATAGAATGTACCGCTCTCCTGGAGTTCCATATTGTTACACGAAACAGAAAAGGGAAAGCTTTATGCAGTAAGATTTTTGCAGCGATGGCAACAGAGCCTACAGTTGCCCTCTGCCTGTATAGCTTTTTCGACTGAAATAGAATGATTTGTATCAACAAAGACTGAATAAGGATTACAAAGGATCATGCTTCTACCATACAGAAGCCAACACAAATGAGAAGAAACAGCACTGGTCTGATGGTAATGATATTTTTGATAGGTAAATCCTGATCAAGCCCTCCATAGGCTGGAAAAGATTTCCAAAGCTACCTAAGGAACTGCAACATCCAGACTGAACTACCTAGACTTTTTAAGCAGCCTCTGCAGTTCCAGAGACCCAAGCACAGGCAGAATGTCATGAATGACCATGTGTTTCCCATGGATGCTGAGTGTCCTACACAGTCAGCCGAATTCATACACATTACAAGGTGCAGGACAGGACCACAGTGACTTATTTTCATTACTTCATTTGGGAGGAACTACTTCTACTCTATTCCATTTTGGTTCATTATACCACTTCCCTCATCATGGTCTCTGAGCATTTTCCAATGAGACATAAACAAATCACTAACGAGTATGTCATGTGGCTGCCTCTCCCCTTTCATTTCCCAAAGGCCATGTTTTCTCTGTTTATCCTGCAGTTCAGTGTGGCTTACTATACACATTACATGGAAGGTTTCATGAAACTTATCTATGTATTGTATGTAACAATTTATCCCACAATGAGCCCATAGAAGTCTCATCAGCCATCTGGTATTTTTATTTCTCCAGGCTGAGAAAGCAATCATGGTTAATCCTCCTGCGAACTATGGAAGTCAGGTTTTATTTCTCACTTTTCTGTACCAATAACTCTTTACAGCCTGAATTAGGCCAAAGACCCTAAAAACCTGTGTACTCCTCAACTCTTATAGGACCCTAATGCTAGGCAGCTGCCAGAGCAAATGTGACTCCAGTCCAGAAGAACAAAATTCTCAGGATATCTGGTGAAAGATCAGATATGCTGCAGGAGAATCATTTTTTGCTGAACCCTACAACTGATACATGTGTGTGTGCTGAACTTCCACAGACACAGTGGGAAACCTGTGTTACATTTTAGCACATGAAAACTGAAGTGGACATGTTTTTCAGGATGCGATTGTCTGGAACAGAAGATAATGTTTCACAAGTAATTCTTCAGTGAAGGTGACGCCTTAGGCAGTCATTGCTCCCTGGCACCATCCCCAGCCTTGTGCCAGCCCAAGCGCTGGGACCAGCAACTTGGATGAGGGAACTGTACCACCCAGAATATAACTACTGTTTTGCTAAGCTATTTTTCAACAAGGTCGGTTACACTGGCTCAGCACAGAGTAACAAACATCTCACGAGGGGAGCTATTGAAGTTAGCATAAGCAGTTCTGCTGCTGAATGTCTAATCAACTAATTGATGCTGAAAGGTTAATGATCAAAGTCTTTACTTCTTAATTATGTTTTGCTTGGTTGGAAGATAATGAATGCAAATCCTGAGAATTACTTCAAGGCTAAAAAGAAACTGGTCATCTTCTTTCCAAAATACAGTAAGATAAGCCCTAATTCAAGTAACCTACGGATACATTTTAATATAGAAATTTGAACCTTTACCAAGGAATGTACATATAGTAAAGACGTGAGTGAACTAAAGAATCTAACAGTCCTACTGCAAAATGCTACCACAATAGCACTGACATAAATCAGTGATTAGGTCCAGGCTATATTTAGAATTTCTGTGGTCTTTTCTCTTGTTTAAACACCAAATCCACATAATCACTCACCTAGTCTGGTAGGACCTTGCTCCCTTTGTTGAATTGAGTGCAACACCTCTACAAGCCTTTCAGTCTCTTGAGGCATGTTCCATGAAATTTCTAGATTATTTTCCCTGGCATACTGGAGAACTGACACATGAACTGAAGTATTGCCTGAAGGAGATAGCAGAAAATAAACATTTTAAGCAGTGCATATGAATGTCTTAAAATAAATCTGAAGGATACATTATGGTTGTGTTTTACATTAAGCACAACTAGACACCAATTTTCCATCAGAGTGTGGAAGCTGCATTTTCAATCAGAGGATCAAAACTGAACTATTCCCAGGGGAAAAAATATGCAAGTATTGCTGGAAACAGTTGCTTTTCTGTCAGTATTTTAACTCAGATTAGTTTGATCGTGATTAGAGAATTTCAGTTTACTGGTCTCCAAATGTTACTGCTTTTCCATCTTAAAATTGTCTAAACATCACTTTTTTTTACAAGTACACAGTTTTGCAAAGGAAGCAGTTTGCTGCCCCATTTTTCTGATCAGCCAGGTTTCCCCAGATGACTACATTTCATGCAGGACTTGAATGGCATGCATCAGGCTGCAGCTTGGGACATAGTACAACCAGGGAGCATGACCTGCAAAGCAGAATGAGAAGAAATCCCAAGTTCTGCTATTCTTTGACATCCTAGTTCTGTTATATATTAAGTAAGAAGTATGAAGTAATGTATGTAAATAGTTAATAAATACCAGACTTGCCGAGTTGACCTGGGCAATACATTGTTTATAATGACTGGCTTCACCAATTTTCATGGTCTTAGAAAGACTTCTACTGTATGCTGAAGATACTTGCCTATGTAGCACATTATTCTTTATCAATGCTTTGTAAAATATTTATGAATGAAGTTAATAATATTTGCAATTTCATGTACCCAAATGTTGCAGCCCTATATTGATCTGAATATCATCTACTCGCTACACTTTACAATTTGTCCAAGGTCGTAGTGAGGAGTCATTTCATAGTAATATTATTATTATCCTGCATTAATGATGTAACATTTGCTATTACAGGCTTCAAAGATAAGGAAAACAGCTAGGCTAAAAGAAATTTGTTTTATTTTGTGCTTACTTCACCTGGCTTGCTTCTCTATATCTTGCATGTACAAAATTTTCAGAAACAGTCTTCTATGTACAATCTCCAAAAAATCTAAGTTATTCTAGGTGTACAGAAATGCTGTACTTTTCCATTATGAGCTTTCTGATTAGCACAAATCCTGGTAATCATCTCTTTTGGAAGCACAGGTATAACACAAACATGTGAACACCCAGTGGCAAAACACCAGCAACAACAGCAGTTGCTCCATGGAAACAGTTGAATGCTGAACTGAAAAAGTACAATTCTGATCAAAAATCCAGGTTTGTTAAAACAAGTGCTACTGGGAAAATGCAGTATCCTATGCAGTCTCTACTATGCAGATGGACTTGGTACAAAGGCACACAGTGTCCTGATTTACTATATGTGCCACATGGTCCTTTCACGTCTGTGCAGGATATGTGGCATTCTGCCAGGGTGGCTGCACTAATAATATCGGTGCTGAATGACCTAATTAGAGGTGTACCTCCCATCAGTACATACTTCGAAAGCTCAGCGAGTCTAGCATTCCCAAAAAGTATTATCATCCAACATGGATCAGGAAATATTTTTTTGAGAAGTCAGTTCCAGCACCCTAAATTAGCCAAGAAAGCCAGTCAAGAGTCAGAAATGCCCATTCCAAAGATCAAAACCTTGCAGTCGGACCAAACCAAAAACTCTCTGCATGACCTGTTCTTACTTGAACCAGAACTGCACTTGAACTATTATTTTCAAGTCTGTTGAACCTAATCCAGATCTGAAGCAAAACCAAATATGTATTTTTGTTTTCTATCACAGAATAACAGTTCATCTAAATCTCCATCCTGTGACAGGGATCTCCTTGCCTGTTTGGCCCACATATTTTTGTGGCCAGTACAGTATAAAGGGAAGTGCTCATCAGAGCTATTGTCCTCATCACACATTTCCCTGAATTAGATGTCACACCTTTATTCACCTGAACCAGAACATGTTGGTTCTGGGGAAAACTGAACTGCATCAGAACTAAAAGCTTTATTAACTTCATTTCTCCAATGTAAACTTAAAAATTTTTTAGGGATTGGAATGGGTCGTCTTAAAAATAGAAATAAAAAAACTCTACACTGAGAAGTTGATTTGTCTTTTATAGCAAAAGTAGCAAAAGAAGGCAAAGAGTATTTATGCATTTGAGTTGGAAGACAGCTACATACTGATCTCAACACTTTCAATAAACTTCTGTATAAAGTTTTTCATTTCCTCAAACTCTGATGCTCCAATATTGGAACTTCCATCCAGAAGAAACATGACATCCATTGGTTTGTTGCACAACTCTGAAGGGAAAGAAAAAAAAAAGGCTATTTATACATAATACCCAGAAGGAGCATCTCCTAATTATTGGTAGGAACAGAAAGGGCAGAAATACCTGCCTTTTGAGAAAATAAAGCAGGATAATGACAAGGTGAAACAGTAAGTGATGCCCCTTTAATGAAAGCCTTAAGATTTACATTCAGTAGGTTACAAGGGTATTTCAATTCCTGCTTTTCTGCTAATGCTATTTTACTCTCAGGGAACTAAAACAACAGCAACCAAAAAAAAAGCAAAATGAAAACAAAGCAGGAACAGCAACAACAAAACAAAACCCCACAATGAACAAACAAACAAATCCTTCCCCCCAAAAAAAACCCAAAACAAAACAAAAGAACAACAAAGCCTCTTCAGAAAAGAGGAAGTATAATTTTAATTTGCTTGAGGTAGGCAGATGAGAATAACTTTTTTCTTCTGCCACCCTCCATGCTATCTGAGAGCTACTGTACTTTACTGACAAATAGAGCCAAGGGCCTACTGAAGGCTGGCTGCAGGGCTGTGCTCAGTACTGCTGAACTGGGACAGAATCCTCAGACACCAGTGAAAAGGTCCTTCCTTGGCATTTGGACAACAAGATACCAAATGAGATACAGAAACCCTCTTCAAATTTCAGTGATGTGAGGTGGAAATTGAGGAGACAGGAGAGGAAAGAGGAAATTGCACAGAAAATACAACTAACTTTACCTGGAATTTCTGGCCAAGGTTTACGAGAACAACATGACTGCAGCACTAATTCAGGTGCTTCTTCAATCAGTGTCCTATAACTATGTAAGATTATTGGGTTATTAGGCTGACTGATCTTTCTGAGCTCTTGGATATTTGCATTGGGGGTTATGCCTATGGGAATAACATTTATGCTCCTGGGAGGTCGTGTGATAACATCAGTGGAAGGGCTGGATGACACCATATATACCAAGTGAGGAACATCTTGTCTGCCTCCATTCACTGATGTAAACGTGTGTTTGGAAATATAATCGAGGGCATTTCCAGTGTTGGTAGCCTTCCCTCCTTGGTAGGGTATGCTCCTCACCTTCTCAATAATACTTTCCTTTGACTGTATTTCCCTAAAAGAATACTCCAGGGTGACAGTCTCTGAATACTGCATGACTGTAACATGAATATCTTCCTGTCCTACACTCATTCCTGTGATCACCCTCTCAAGGAACTCCTTGACGATATTGAAATTTTCTTCCCCAACATTGTCAGAGCCTTCCACAATAAAAGCAACGTCCAGTCTCTTGCGGGTTGGTTTTTCTGAAAAGGGTGGTGGTGTTGTGAGACCCCAAGGGGGAAATAAGACACCAGATGCTGTTGGAATGGATGTAGATTCTAACAGAGAACCTTCTTCAGGTCCAAGACCACATAGATGATCAATGAGGAGATCCCTGTTATCCATTAGCTCTAACACGTTGTTCATTAGGAAAGCTCTGTTGTCTGGTGATTGTTTCTCAATGAACCTTATTTGCTCCACACTAACATACGGTCCAATCCCCACAGGTATTACTGCAATTTTTTTATTCTTCAAAGCTGTGAGGATGCTGCGGAGTTTTCCTGGAGACTTGCTTGCTATAAATAGCACTGCAATTCTGGCAGCATTGGTCCTTTCTGCTTTTCCAAAGACATGAAACACAGAGTACTTAAGAACTTCAGAAGCAGATGCTACTTCATCACCTGTGTATTTTATGCTTTGGACAATTTTTCTCATCTGGGACTGTGTTTTGATATCTTTAAGGCCAAGATAGATTGTGGGGCCAGCCCTAAACACCAGAATTGACACTCTGATTTTCTTTTGGGAGATGTGTAGTTTCTTCATCATGCCAGTTATGAAAGTCTTCAGCTGTTCAAAATCCTCTTCTGACAGTTTATTGGAGCCATCTATTAGGAAGGCCAAGTCCATCATCTTGCTGCATGAGTATTCACTGGGCGGTCGTTCAATGTCCTCCTCTGGAACAGGTGTTGTCAGTATTATGGTGTCCTCCACTTTTTCACAGGTTACACAAGTTAAATTCTTCCCTTCACAGAGACTACAAAAAAACAACAAATTTAAGTGTAAAATATCAATACTTATAATACACATCACCTGCATCTAATAAAAGAATGTCCATACAGAAACAGTCAAACATCTCAAAAACACTGCGTGAGTGATTTTTTTCCCTAGCCCACTTCTCCATAACTCCCTGCCGGGTATTGTTTGTTTAGATCCAGGAAACGTATAACAAACTATGATGTGTTTGTCAGAGGAAGCTCTCCTTATGACAGCCTTTGGCAGAATGTGTAAAATCTGGACCTGGAAACTCTTAGAAACCCACTGCACTTGAGCGATACAGCTACCTACAAGCCACTAGTGGGCTGAACTGGAAGATCTGGTTTGCTTCACAAAGAAAGACATAAGGCAAATTGGAGGCAGCTAACAAAATAGAGTAGGAAAGATTCTTTTAGCTCTGATATGACTTAGCAGACTCTGTGAGGAGGCTAGGTTTGTCTAGGTTTTAACCTTAGTGACAATAACAAACAGCCTTTTTGTCTACCTCTAACATGCATTACTTTTGTTTTTCCTGACTTCATTTTGTTTGGAATACAGCTTTGGCACTTGTCCATCCTCTATTTTTTTATGTCTTCTTTGTTATCTTCCTCTTATTTACCGTGTTCTCTGTTTCACTCCCTTTTCTCATATCAAATGATGCATTTCATCTATAGGTGTTATCTCTTTTTAGTCCTATTTGTCTTCCCTCAACATTTCCACTCACTCCCATTAGTGCATGTCTCACTTCCCCTTTCTATCTCAGCTCCCATTTTTCTTTTTCTTCCATCTCTGCCTTTTCCAGTATTCATCCTCCTGTACCGCCTTGAGATTTTTCACCTCTGTCACCCCCCACCTTTTAACAACTTGTTTATAATTCATCTCTTTATCTTTAGCAAGGCTCTAACACTTCTGCCCTACTAATTCCTGGTTGCATGATTCTCTTTACTTCACTTATCAGAGCAAAGAACATGACTGTACTCACGCACAGGGTGGTACAGACTCAGCCAATTTATTTTCCTTGTCTTACTGGAGAGGCCAAGAAACAGGATAGGAAAAGCTTATGAAAGAGCAAGGACCAAAATACAGTTGTTTTCACTGCCAGAGAAATGCACCCAGGATGTACAAGTTAATACTGGAAAAAGGTGCCATTTTCTGGGAAAAGACTTCACTTACACATGGCACCTTTGTTTAAGTTCTCTTAGTTTAAGCACTACATTATTTTCAAGCTGCTTTTAGCATCTTCCTAATTGAAGAATGCACAGCTACTTTTGGCATTAACATATAGCAATAGAAGATTTATTATTTTAATCCTAATATGAGCAAGCCTCTTCTGGTTTCCAATTTCCTTTGGATATTTGCTATAAAATTCATTTTTGTACAATATTTTCTATTGTTTGTACAGATGGTGTAGGCATCTAAATTAGGTGACAGCTATGCAAAAGGATGTTTCCCTAGTGAGGTAAGCTTTCTTAATGTTCTGAAATCTTTTGTGAGCAGCAGCCAGTGTATCAACATTTAAGATAAATTATTATTAAGAATAACAAAAATTAGGGAACAGAGACTCATTTATGAAGACTCTTTTTTGACCTTTTGTTGGAATTCAAGGGTCTTCATGTATTCTGTTTTAAAAAAAATATTTAATTGATTAGCCTAACAGTCTCATGCCCTGGGTTTATTGCACAGACATACGCTAGCCCCGGCAAGCGGCCAGGAATTCAAAGTTCATACCCACTCAGAGCTTCTGTGAGGTTCAGAGCATTTGGAGCTAAGGTGTTAGTCTGGGCTAATAGCTGCTGCAGTTTTACAACTCAGTTTCTATTAAAGACGGTCATATTACAAGATGGAAAACTCTCTTGTATTCACAGCGTTATAAGTGACTATTGAAAGTATCCATCAACGGCCTAGATGTCTGGAGAATGGCAAAGTTTCAGGTACTACAGGCTTTGGCATAATATGCCACTGGGCAGTATATGAAATGAAAATCAGTCTCTGCCCCACATTGCAGCTGAAGGCCCTGATTGTGCAATGATGCATAGCATTGAGCACCCTGACATTAATTTCATCATATTTGGAACACATGCATGCAGGATCCGGTCACGGGATATCATCTTAAAATCTTGGGGAAATTGGTTTTCCAATAATAGTACACAATTCCAACTACTAATAATCTCAGTGGGTTCTAGACTGAGTGCACATTCAGACTTGCATTATACATAGGATTTTTTTAGTATTGGCAGAAGGAAAGAGTCTGATGGCTTTACTGATGTTGAATCACACCTTACACGAAAAGAAGTGGAACATCTGAAGCCAGTGGGGCCACCTACACATGGGAAAAGGCCTTTTTTGAAAGGAATTTATGAATTTCACTTGCTTAAATTCAGCTGACACTCTATAATCCCTAATGTCACTCAAAAACTTCAGTTCCAGATTGCATGTGAAGGGATATTGACATAAAAGATGGTTTCCAAGCTTCAACCTCAGTGGTATATTAAAGTTATATCCAAAAACTTATTCATGCAGTTGTGCTTCATCTCTCTCCTTTCATCCTACTGAAGAGGAATGCAATTTCACCGCAGAAACCCATCATACCAAGATTCACAGTGCTGTGGATCATCTCTGTTCAAAACTATTCTCCTTCCATGTGGGATCTTGACATCTCCAACTGCACACACAGGACAGTCTTCTGGACTGACACAATCCAGGGACACTTCATCAAGCATTTTCCCTGTTTCAAAATAGGACAATACAATAAAGATGTCAATTTTTATGAATTGCAAAACTCATCATTGCATTTACCCTGCTACAAAAAACATAACAAGGCTTCTGAGTTGGGCTTGAAAGTTCTCAATACTCTGCCTATGCTTTGGTCACTGCCAGTTTGACACAGAGAAGTATTTCCTTCCTTCCTTCATAATCACTTTTATTTTGATACTGGAAGTACTTAACCCAGTGTATAACCTGCAACAGCCAGTACCATATAGAAGGTGAACACATCTTTAGAACAAAGCATTGAAGCTGACTGGAGAGAATGGCATTTTCTTTTATACACATACATTATTGATTTCTCCCAGTATCCCCTACTTCACTCTGAACAGAGATACCAGAGTCCAAAATAGCTGTTTTTGGTCTTAGAATATCTACTTTCTTGGACTTCATGTTTTCTCGCTCTGCCCCTAGGAGCTATTTATTCATCTGAGTTTTCTCTCTCCTTTTGGATCTCGCTCATCTTTCATTCTTTCCCTTTCTGTCTGTCTTCCCTCTCCCCACCTGGTATTTCCCATATTTTTTCCTTTCCCCTTTCTAAGAAATAATTGAGGGTAACAGTTAAGATGTAAGCTCAGAAGGATGCCTGCTGGGCACTCTCTGGAGCACCAGAGCCATGGAGGTAGTAAGCAGGTCAAGGCAACAAGTTTTCCCCACTTCAGTAGTTACTCTAAAGGAGAGCATTTTATGAGTCTCCAGCACAAATTCTTACCCTCCTTTAACCACATAGTCAACTACCTCTGTTGCTGCACAGTCCCTAATCATCCTATCTTCCTTTCTTCTCACCTCTTTCTCATTCTCTCTTGTTCTTGTTGACACTATTTCATTCTCCTCTTCTAGGTACCACTTCATAGCCTTCACACACCATGTTAACTTCCCAAACTCAAACCAGGGTGCCTAACCACCCCCCTCCTTATGCAGTAAGAAATTGTGGTGAAAACACATCAGTAATCCTGTTAAGGAATTAACTGATACATCTAAGTCTTTTGCAGTATCCAGCCTTACCAATCTGCGAGTATTTCTGGACTACAAGACCTCTTTTCATGCAGTACAAACATTTAGGGGGTAATAAACAAAAACAAAACCCAAGACTCTAAAGACTTCAAGGCAATACCTACAAGTACCAGGAGCAGAGAAGAAACTGCTTAAAGCAAAAGATGGACTTACCTGCAGGACAGTGTACATGGCATCCTTCCACACACTGCAGAGGGCACGTCAAAGGCTGTGGGTGCTGGCACGTTATAGGACAAGCAGGCCCACAGCTATTATATCGCCACTCGCATTGGTAATCTAATTCTTGTTTATTCAAGTCCTCACAGCTTTGTGCTACACAGTGAAAGAATCAGAGGGGGAAAAAAGCAATCAAATCAGGGTATATTCACCTTGCCTCTCAGTACTATGACACTAAACTGGGTACAAAGTGGACCACATATGCACAGAAAAATAAAGATTCCCATCTTTAAGGAAAAATATATTTATTTTAATACATTCAGGACAGGCTACTTCTTCACACTTAAATTTTTTGTCATATAATGAAGTACTTGCTCTAAATCAGAGATACTTGTTTTTGACGAAAACAATTGCAAAAAATCATCTTTAAATTTTCAATTAAAAAAAAAAGAAAATGCATAGAAACAATTTCTTTCTATACTTTTGTTTGTATTATGGACTATTATATCCCTTTATTGAGGGAATGTGTTTTCCAGATACAGCTCTAAATATAAATAGAAAAGGGAGAGGAAATGTCACCGTGAGCTGCTAGCCCAGTCCCATTAAAGTGAACTTCTCCAGACATCAGTGGGAGCAGAGCTGGATAAGAGCAGTCTATCTGTCTTGCTGTTTGAACCTTTTCACCCAATTCTTCCTCATCTGCCCTGTACTTACGGCACAGAGCTGGTGATCTCCAGTGAACAGCAACACCTTTCTGTGCACAGACATGTGCATAGGCTGCTATAGCATCGCAGAAGCAAGCACAGTCCCCAATAGATTCGCAAGCACAAGTGTCATACATGCAAATATCTACGTAGGGCTCAGGATTCACCTACAAAAGAGAAATACAGGGTATAGTACACTCACTGATTTCCCTTATCTCCTACTTCTAGACACATTCAACCTTCAGATGGTTTTGCCTGCTCCATCCACCTAAAAGCTAAGGTGCCACATAAATCAGTGCAGGTCTTTCTGCCGGACCCAAATCACACCATGTTCTCAAAGCTGTTATAGACACTGCAATTTATTGCTTCTTAATATTCCCCATATTTGGAGTTAATATATGGAGTAACTTTATGTGGTTTTGGGCCATGTTCCCACATCCTCTTATGCAGCAGCTTGGGTAGAATGCAGTCTGAATGGCATTATATTAGCTCAGCTCCCTGTCCCCTCAAATCTCAACTCCTGTGCTTGACTTCATGTGCCTGTCTCCAGGCTTTAGAGTAAAATTTCCCTCAAGCAGAAGTTATTCTACAGTTTTCTACTAGGTGGTATCCTGAATTTTACCATGCAGCATCAGCTACAGGACAGGGTCAGAGGTGAGAACACCAATTAATCCGCCTTCCCCAAGCCCTGTGTGCTGTCAGAACAACCGTACTTTTCGCCTCAGTTATAATCAGTGTCAGCACAGATCATGCAGAACTGAAGAATGTGAAACACATGACACAATACTCACAAGTTTTTTGCATTCTTCAAAGAGATCCCCAGACAAAATGCTGCATGACTGCTCTACCATCATCTGCTTCACTATGTTTCCATTACACAGTGGAGACATCAAGGTCTGTTCCTGATTGGGCTTAATATTGTGAGAGACAAACATACATTGCATTAGCCTTGCCTTCAGGACCTGAGGACTCTTCAAATTGAAGAGACTGACTAGCACTAGACATTTTTCATGACAAAGGAAATTGTCAGGAAAAATTCTGCCATGGCAGACTGCAGAGTAGAGCAGGTCACCACCTACATTTTTTCCAGCTTTTACTCATACACTGCAGTTTTAATGTAGATATTTTGATGACAGAAAGTCTCACTGCAGCAAACATCCATCCTGAAAAATCAGTCATTCACAGCTCTACAGAAGGACCTCAAGACTCACAAATATGATCAGTCTTCATCAGACAATACCCACAGCCACTGCTCAGTAGTCTCCCTTCTCCATTTAATTTATCTAAGAACAAGAAGCACTAGTTTTGACACGGCATTTATCACAGAGCCAGTCTGAAGGTTCTGTCCTGTGTCTTTTACACTGACACAAGGAGCTGCTCTTTCTCAGTCATACCCTGTGGTCTCACTCCTCATTATTGTAAATTCTGTGCTCCAATGAAGTCATATCTAAAAAGTGAAATTCAGCAAGGTAATACTGTGACTATGTCACACTTGCACAGAATTTATCCAACTAACCCAAAAGATTTCATGTGATAAAAATAAATGCTTCATTGTATTTTCTGATAATTAAATCTTTTAAGGAAAGATCTACAACAGACCTTTTTTCCCCTCTCGAAAATTAAGACAAATTTTCAAGAGAAAGTTTTGAGCCTTAAAAATATCACCTGAATGAAACGCTTCATTTTACAAATGTCAAAACAAGTTGTCTTCAAGTTTTTCAAGTCTCACTTTTTGATTTAGAAATACTTTTGGCCATAACTATTTGTCAGGCCAAGACGAAATTATCATTCAATTTCTTTCTTTCAAAATTCTGCATTTGGAAAAGAGGAAGCGTAGCGTAATTAGTTCCCAATGAAATCACCTAATCTCTAGCATCAGGATATAGATAACACTTTCAGATAGCTCCTCAAAATTCAGTAGCAGTGATAGCAAGGCAATAAGGCCTTATATGCCCTCCTGTATCTTACTTTTTTTGTTCATGCCTCTCCAATCTGAAAACACTAACTGAAAGCTCTTTTAAAAAGATTGAGAAGCATATAGAAAGAAATTTATCTGTGCATTCAGATGTTCATAAATGTACAGACTAAGATTTGGGATATAGATGTTTGGATAAGGACATACAAAATTTTTATCCAAACTCTTGCTGTCTGAAAATTACAGCTGTTTTTAGATTAAGCCCTAAAATGAGATTTCCAGTTATACCTGGATTTCAAGCATCTGGGCTGGCAAACTCTATGAACAGCCTCTATCATACAGATTGGCTATTTTAACATTTATCTGAAGCCAGGCAGTGCAGAGTACTTAAATAAGCTAATTGATCTTTTATCAGATTTCAATAAATATTATTTACAAAAAATATGGGAGAAGGAGTTAATTTCTATTTATTTTTATCTTTTCAAACCTCTTTGCCTGCTCTTGAATGATAGTGTAACCCATATTAATTAGTTTTCACAGTTCATTCACAATCACCTTTTCAACATCAGCACAGTATGGATTAACTTTCCAGGAATTCCCGAAGTCAACTGGATCTACTTCAAGATGTTCATTGCTGCTGGTCAAATCATTGTTTTGGACTCCATCAAAATTTCCACACAGACCACACACTTGATCCTTGCAGAGAAAGAAACACAAAATACATAAATCTTACATCTGTAGACTGGCTTAGGGTTTAGTTAAGAAGACTTTTTAGCTTAGTGCTTTAATGGCATGAGGCTTAAAAACTGAATTATGCCTGGCCTTGCCAAGTTCAGGAAAATAGACATAGTCTCTCACAGAGAACTAGTTTAGCTCCTATTCCCATTTGCTTAGCTGAAAGTAGGACCATATGTCTCCAAGGATGCCAGGAAGCAAGACAACAACTCTGATCCGTGGTGCCTCTTGGCTCTCTTTGGAGTACGCCCCTACAATCCCATTTTATTTCTGGAGATGACTGTCCTATTGCCATCACTAGTATATCTGCATCAATATACCTCTCTTTTTGAATACAGAAGAAATCACTCAAGGCATAGTTATTCTGAGGCACCACAGCATTCACCCCTTCTGTCATAGCTCATCTCCAGTGACCCAGAATTTACCCCTTACAGTTGAACTACCAGGAAAGTAAGAAACCCTTATGGTATTACAAACAAAATCCCTTCAAGTGCCTAATACTTCATGGAAATCTATCAGCATGTCTGCATAAAAAAATGCTATTCCCCAGAGACAGGGTAAGTGCATTCTTTAGTAAGAATAAGAAGTAAAGCAAAAAACACTTACTTTGAAATTGCCTTTTAAGATAACCGAGACTCCCATGGCCAGATCCCAGGTCACAGTGATGCTTTCGCCCAGTAAAATGATGTAATAACGGCCAGACCTCATGACTTCTAAAGCACTGTCATCTTTAAGAGGTACCTTGATGTTTACCTGAACAAGAAAAGCACACTGTGATATTAACCGTGTCTCTAATTCCTATTTCATATAGGTCACTTTCCCAGTGGGACTCATGCTTATAGGTTAACAGCTATTTTCAAACACACTGTTCTCCAGAGAACAGATAGTTCCCATACACTATGCAGATGCCCCAGAGCACTTGCAAAACTGTAAGTAAGGTATGGGTAAGGGGATGATTACAGGCTTGTCTCTACACCGAAAAGCTACTCTGGATAAATTATTGCCCTAGAAACACTTCTGAACAGCAAATTGTGATACAAGTACAGTATTTCAACCTCATCACACTGCTATAATTTTGAATGAGGCAATGCCCCTTGTGCTCCCAGAGTATAACATACACTCACCACAATGCTAACACATAAAGCAATGGCTGCTAAACAGAAGGAGGGCTGATAAAGAGGACAGTGTATACCCAATTAATGAACAGTTTAGTATTTGGTCAATGGTTCACTGAATAATTAAGTTTTATTTTTATTTCATTTTTTTAGAAAACGTAACAATTCTGCACTCCTGAGGCAGGCAGGCCTGGCTAGGTTTAAAGGTAACATGAACTGAGAGAACCACATGTATAGGTGGCCTCTGGAAGACCAGAGCCTGATTCAGAAGTGAGGGAGAACTTTCCTCCCAACCAGCTACACCAACGGGAGAAATCCTAAGAGATTCCTTTTGGTATCTCTTAATTTTTCCATCACTTTCACTTCCCCCATATGCCTCTTTCTTTATCTTTCCATATGGCTGCAAACTCTCCGCCTCCAGCTACTAAGAATTTAAGAGATTAATTTAAAATGCTTTCTTTCACATTGTAATCCCCTTTCAGTGGGAACGCTAATAGGATTATTAACCACATTTGTAGAGAAAGGCCTGGCATGGCTGTTACTTTAAGCATCACTAATGCATTGACTAAAAACTGCTTAACTGTGGAAGAAGCAGATGAAAACTTTCCATCAGTACAAACAGTGATTAAAGCAAGGGAGAAAAAGGAACCCACAATGCATTCATCCATTCCCTAGTTTGAGGGCAAAATACTTCCTTATCCCACTATTCTTTCTTGTTCAATTCAGTAAAAGCTCAATACTGTAATCCAATTCTCTTCATCTCTGGAGTATAACCAGAAACTTTATCCCCAGAGAAGACATCCTCCAAGGATCTCCTAAAGAGGGCCTTCAATGTATTTAGGGGAAGAATATATTAAAAGATAGACCATTTTAGGAACTGGAAGCTTTTCCATCTTCTCCTATGCCCAATGTATTACCATACTGTTTAGTCCCACTTGGTTGCTTATCTTCTAAATATTTGCAGTAGTCTCTGTCTTTCCAAACTAAGGCAAAAAACAGAAGAACAAAATTGACTTGGAAAGTTGACCTAAATTACAGAATTTCTGTGTTTATGGAGGCTTTTTGCCCAACCTTGAAGCATAAACTTTTGACCCTGCAAACTAGCAGATTTATTTTTTTCAGAAGAGCAAAAATGATTTCACAATAATTTCTTTTAATGTGAGCCAGAACTGTAGCACGCAGATACTTCAATTAAGCCCCCATTTACTTAAATCTAGAAGCTGGTCTTACAACAATATCATATTAAAACCATGCTACCTGGAAACATTTTAATGGAAAAAAAAAAGTTGATTCGCCTCCTTGCTTCTAAGGATACTTATGGAAAAACAGTGTAGGAAGTCTTCACTGTGTGAGAATTTGCCTAAGAGTCTTCATGCCGGTTGTTTTTCCTTAATATCTCCTTTGGTTGCTGTTATTTCTACAAAAACCTGCTCCAGATACTACACAGAGCCTAAAACTGCATAGAAAGGGAGCTAAACATTCAGTCAAAGTCATGTGAACAGCCTTGTGATAAAGACCTAGCTTTCACAAAGAATAAACACCTTCTGCTGTTGGACTTGCTGGATGCCTAATCAACTCTTGTCTTTTCTGGCCCTTCTTTAGGCATCCAAACAGAATCACAGGTCTTCTGACAATCTGTCACCTACAGAAGCTTTCAGACAAAGCCTGACTCTATAAACTGATCCCTCCACCACTGTTCACTCTCACATCCAGGTAGAGGATTCTTTAGCAGTAGAAACAAAGAACTGGTTGAGCAACAAATAGGTCCTATGTTCATTCCTCCAGCAACCAAAAGCCTATATGGATTATATGCTGTCAAGATGCAATGCACAGACACTGTTAATAATGGCACCTTTTACGTGTTCCTGTCACACATCAGTGGCACGCGGCAATTTGCAGGCAATTTGCAGGCTATGCAAAACCTGGTACAGCTTTGTCTGTTCACCCAAAACAAGTCAGATATAGAGTGGTCCCACATTTCACTGGAAACATTTTTGCAAAGCTCTGATCCAGATGACAGTCCAGAGTACAACACTTCTGAAAACGGAGCAATTGAACCACCATAATCCACGGTAGCTCTGTAATGTTTGAACATACAGACAGTCTTAATTGTTACAGTGCCCAAGGCAAGGAGCTGAACTCTGCTCCTTGGGAAGCTCTTTTCCTGCAATGAAGAGACATGGAAGGGAGGTGGAAGTGATTCTTGGTCAATTCTTCAGTGTTTGTTGGTAGGAAAGGGGAAAAAAAAGAAGAATCTAATAATCTGGATTTTCCATCTGACAATTTAACAAGGGAAAGGATAGCTGATATTTTCTTCTTCAATATCAACGTGTTTCAGACGTGACTTCTTTTTTTGTGTGTTTGCTCAGTCCTTCAGAGGGCTAAATTAAGTCTGAAGCTTTAGTAGTCATAGAATAGTCACTTCTTAGCTCTTCCTTGCACTTAACCTTGCTGGAAATAAATTTAGAATTCCCAAGTTTAGAAAAGGCATTCCTCATATGACCATGCATTGAACAGTGTTCTTACCCGAGATAAACTTAATGGCATCAAACAGAAATACCAAAATGGCATTATATCTCTGGGAACAAAATGGATAATTATAATCCTGCTAGTCTGTTCATTTTATTACCTAATTTTCAAGAACCAGTGAGCATGAGGTCATTCATGCTTCATCTTACTAAGCAACCTAAAATTCTTTTCCCCAAAAAAGGGAAAGAAAGAGAACAGAAGCATACGTACATTTCCATTAAACAGCTCTATTTCCCCACTTTCATACAGAATGATAACCCTCTTGGTGCACTTTTCTCCAGTGAAGCCACAGCCTTCATTTGAAATTAGTATCCGGAACGTCCCAGAGTCATCCTTGCAGTGATCCTATCAGATGAAGATAAACGAATAAGCTATTAATGTGGAACATTTAAAAAACAC
Source organism: Aegotheles bennettii (assembly GCA_013398125.1). NCBI lineage: Eukaryota > Metazoa > Chordata > Aves > Caprimulgiformes > Aegothelidae > Aegotheles > Aegotheles bennettii. The sequence continues at coordinate 569,200 of VZRW01001679.1, forward strand.
ATGCAGATCTATGAAGAAAAAGGAAGCCTCAAATAATACCCTGTATGCTCTGTGGCAAGTAAGATATATGTTTGTATGCCAACTGTTCCTGTATTAATTTATTTTGTGCTTAGTGTTGATATTCATGTGGTCCACCACTTAAAGAATGAGGCCCACTCTGCCAGTGACACACACATGTGCATATTTTGCAGGGAGGATCCATGAAATTACAGTATCTGTGATATTTTAAAGATGTACAATGGCCACAGTGTACATCTTAATACACATATATTTACTGATTTAACAGTGAAAACAAGACTCTGAAGCTTTAATGATAAAATAAAAATATAAACCTAGGTTAAGTTAGACAGAAGGTTTAGAAAGAAACTTGCTGCACATTGTGGAGCAAAATGTTTGATACCCATGCTTTACCACCTGTACATGAATGACAATTACAATAATGTCAACCTATTTACTGGGAATTAATTATGTTGTTTAATGTAATTTTAAGTCAAATATTTCTGAGATGTATATGTAGATGTTAGTCTACACTTAGTCTACACTTAGACTAACTTATATGTTAGTCTACACTTTTATGATGATTTATGACTATCAGGCCTTTTAGGTTAACTGGGGGGGTTTTCAGCATAAACCTTTTAAGAAAAAGACTCTGTCTATAGTTCTCTGTGTTTGCCATCTGTTCTCACTTTCATGTTGAGTAGTTTTGTAGCTCTGTATGCCATTACTGCCCATAAGACCTTTAAACAGAGCTCTCACTAGTGTCAAAGCTACCATTCTTCTAAGGCAATCCAGCTGGTATCAAGGTGTGACCGTATTTCAAAGACCTAGCCAGAGACAGGTTGATCACACTTTCCTGCCCAAGGAGACCTTCAAGGAGGAATGGGTCTCATGAAAAGGGTCTGTGTGGAAAAAAATAGCCCATCCAAGAAACATGACACTTTCTATCTGCAGAAGACTGTTGTTATCAGTTAACAGTGGGTCCATCTAGTGCTAGACCAAATTTTCAGCTAAATCTTCCTTTTGCACATGCATTTTTAAATACACAATTATTTGCATCTGTAGATGAGCTTTAATCTCATTTAACACTCTACATTCCTGGCTGTTCCCACAAATTGCAGGTTGATGCTACTGTGCTGTGTCTTTATCCATACTGGATACTGTCAATGTACCCAGACAGGTGGGAATATGGAACAGGACAGTGACTCTGTCAATGTGAATGAGCAGAGTCTGTTCTCTGGACACATTTAGAGAAGGTTCACCAAGCACTTCTGGTCTCACTCAGTCAGACACTAAGCCACCACTACAGGATAAAGTAGCTAGTGAGGAATGAGAATGATTGACTTATGGGTATCTACAATTCCTTGTTAGAGGTGAGATTCAGACAGCTCCTCTCCGTTCCATGATTCTATCATATGATTTATGACTGCCAGCTAGACACCCAACTCACTTCTATAGAACACAATACAATCTTCGTACTTCTCAAGGCATCTTTGAGGTCATCAATAAGCTATGCTCTCCCCTACCGTAAATCTGGCTTAGTAATTAAGAATTCTTTACTGTGATTTATCCAAACATTGGACTTCTCTCCTGGTGTAAAACACCTTATATATTATCAGACAGCTTCGGCGTCTGACACATTCTTACCTGAACTAATACATATTGGCAGTTTCCTGGAAACTTGTATTTCAATCCATCAAATGTCAAATAATGAGCTGTACCAACAACAGTGCAGGTGCCATCACATATATTTTTGGTGCATTCCCACTTTCGACCACGGCACACACTGTAACACAGAAAACAAGTCGGTGATAGCTATAATTATTTTCAATGCACATAATAAGCAAGAGAATGCAAGGCGAAGTGAAAGAGCAAAAGTTTCTGCCTTCAGGACCTCACGATCTGAAGACTCTCCAAAAGACACATAAGTGATGATAAGCTACTCTCTTGTCTTGTTCTGCTCTTTTTCCTGGGCCTGGGTCATGTAGTAACCTACTACAGACCAAACAGGAGCGCTGTTCCCCCATGTGTCTTAACCTGGACATTGGCTGCAGCTCTGCAAGGAACCTCTGCATTAGTCTGTGCTGCTGTCTTTCCTCAGGTATGTTCCCAGATCCTCTCCGTGTTTGAACTCTTAGAGGGCTCCATGCCTGGGCTGCTGGAATCCTTCTATAGACAGACTTCCATAACTATGTTACGCTACCATGCATCAGATGTTAACATTGGGTGCATAAATCCAAATAGTGCATAACAGGTTAAGTCAATAAGGAATATGCTTCCCTTCTTCTTACAAGCTGCATGTAGGAGTACAAACTTTTTGAACCTCCTATTACAAAAAAGAGGACTGGATACAGCCTGCTGGAATATTTCATAATACTATTCGTATTTTATTTTTACATATGGTGGTCTGCTGAGAGTATCATTTTAGAAAAACAGTTTGATTACCCTCTAAGTACCATTACAGGTTAAATGTGAAGTAGAATATCAGCAACTGTGGTTTTTATTTGCAGTATTGTCCGTTTTTCCTCATTGAAAGCCAAAATAGTAGTAAATTTAATATCCAACTGATGCCAAAGCACATGCACTTACCCTAGTGACCAGCTGTTAGGATCAAGTAACCAGGACTGTAACTCAGTCTGCCCAGTGGCTTTTGTTCAGATTATATACTCAAGTATAATACCACCCTTCTCCAAGGAGGTCTCTCTGTCCTGAAATCAAATTCATTCTTCGCCATGGTTTATCTTAACTAGCAATTGGAGACATTACCTCCCAGTCTGACAAGAATACACATATGGATAGAAATATTTCTTTCTCTGTACACAGGCACACATGTACATACACCCTCTGAGGAGTGTCCTATGGTGTGACAGTGTCCCTTGAGGTCGCCTGTGGTGACTGAACCAGAATGTCTGCCCTACAGGAGGATTCACGTTTGGCACCATACAAACAGGACTCCGAGCTAAATCTCAGGTTATCTCTCATCCCTCGCATCTGTCACATGAGAGATGAGATGACAAGACACTTGATCATGAAAGGACCCCAGCAGTTCCCTGTCTGTAAAGTTTGTAAGTGATATTGTCAAGGACACCTTGTAGACTTCCTCACAAGCACAAAAATATGCAAGATAAAAAAGGGGACATCCTGACATGCAGAGCAAAAGAAGATGCTGCCTTGTTTTTTATTCAGAGGGAGGGAAATTCTGAAGAGCAATCAGACACAGGGTTAAGTCTTGATATCATTATATGCACATTGCTGTAGCAGCTGTGCTGCACTGTCATTAGTGTACAAAGCCAGCGATGCCATGACAAAAGGGACAGCATTCTTTTTTGTGTGTCACTCCTTCTTTTGCTCTCCTTTTGCTCTTGGTGTTTTGAGGTTTTGCTGTTGTTGTTGGTTTGGTTTGGTTTAAAAAAAAATACAAAAACATATGGCAACCATCTTCTGACTGGATACTAAAAATGCAAAGAAAGCCATGTCCCTTATTTTGATGTAGCTCAATTGGTTTCAGTGTAATTATACCAGTGAAACAGACAGAAATAAAAATAGTAAGGCTGCTAGTTTTCACAATGACACTAAACCAGCCATACTCAACACCAATCACTATGAAGTTTCTCAGTTTCCAAGAATATTTGCATCCTTTCATTGCTGTGATAGATAACAGTGTAAATCTTACGCAGTACCCTGATAAATAAGGCTCAAGGAGGTAATTATCATTATCCTCAAGCTAAAATTAAGGAAAGAGGGAAGCTGAGAAATAAAGATAAAAAGAGACTTCAGAGCATCCACCCAGTTCTCTTGCCCTTTTCCAGAGGTATCCTGGAGAGCCACAAGCCTTGCTACAGAAGCTTCAGGTATGAAAGGGGATCTTTTCCTTGTCATCCACAGGCTTTTGATCAGTAAAATAAATTGATTTGCTAATTAGCGAGAGACCGAGCAAACAAAATTTAAAAAAATGTCAATGAAGCATAAAGTCTGCTCACCCTTATCTGTTATTAATTTTGGTGAGTTAGAATAGCATCTGGCACCATACCTAATAATATAATCCAATAATAATAATTTAGCAATCTAATAAGCAATAGCTTGCTTGAGGTTGGAGAAAAATTCATCTACTAAATGCTATGCCAATGCAGATGGACATCATCACTGTCCCAGGGATTTTCTAATCAAGCTCTATAAGGGCAAGGAAAGGGGAATTCTATCCCTGATTTACAGATGTAAAAACTCAGGGATAAAAAACCTGAAGTAGTTTCCCGAGATCAAATTGCTAACCAAAGAAAAACTGGGTACTGAATCGAGTTCTCTTGTAATGCCTTAACCCAAGCATAAGCATTGTTTAATCTTGATAACTCTTCACAGTATAATAAATATTGTGCGATACACTTTCTTCAAAGAATGAAATTTCAGTAACATGAAACCTATTGCACCCTCTACTATTAAATCTCTGCTAATAGGTAGTGCAAGACCAAGATTTTGTATATATGTGCACAGACAGATTATAAAGTATGTGGTGTAGCAAAATTCAGATTAGCAAATTTCTGCTGTGTACTGCTTCATAAATGTTATTCCAAAATTTTCATTGAGCTCTACAATGAATTCCCAATACATAGCCTAACAAAAGTTTCACCATTAGCATAGACTTGGAGACATTCCGTTGTTCATGAATTAGGGTCTCCCATATGTCAAGTCGAATATAAACGCCAAATCTGACACCTCTGGCTCATATATTGCGTTTGCAGGTGTTCACATCTGGCTAAGAACAAGTGAGAATGAGAACTCCTGCAACAGCAGTACAAAAAGCAAAAACAAAAGAAAAGGAAGATCTGACCTCCAAAATGCAGACTCTCAATTCTTATTAATTCTCAACGCAATAGTAATTTCCTATATCACTTTCTAAATGACATTTGACTTGATATTTGCTGAGAACGATCATGAAACTTTTCAAAGTCACATAGTTCAAAAAAGCTCTGGTGACATTTTTGAAGGGACTTTGTTTTCAATTTTACTTTTGCATTCAAGAAAAACATCTGAAATGAGAGAAAGAACTTTTTGTCAATGAGAAAAAGCATGATTACTAACAGTTTCTTGACCCTGATATTGAAGAAGATTCTATGTTAGAAGAAATGTCACTTCCAAGGGCAGTACCAGGAACAAAAGGGCAATTACAAGAATGAAGCAACATGGTTATGACTGTGTTAAGATTGAAGATCATGAGAATGACTGAAAATAAAAAGTCTGCGTGTGGTTCATGTGAAGAATCTTGCAAATTTCACAACAACGCCTAGGAGTTTTACACCTTATTGACCTTGTTTCAATGAAATTTTCATTGTGTCAGTTTTCTAGATGAGTCACTTTTACCCAGATGCAATGTAAGCAGGTTATAGTATATATATCTATACAAAAAGATCAACTTCTCCTCCATCCTCCTCCCATCAAAACTACTTTGCCCCAGGTCTAATTGTAGTATATGATTCACAATGAAATATGTAACTGCAAAGGAAAAAAATGACACACAGAGGAAGGTCAATACTTCCATATAAAGCCATAAAACTTTATATCCAAGTCTAACTTACACTAGTTAGGAGCAGTCCTATTAGTCCAAAAATACAACACTTGATATCACTGTTGCTCAAAGATCAATGCACAAAACAAAAACCAAACCAAATGACTCTTCAGTGGTACTGATTCTCTGATCCAACTCCACCCAGTCATACAGAGGGTAACAGAAACACTGCTCCTAAGGCTGCCACAGAGCTGGGCATGGACAGTTCAGCTAAAAGGTACCAGAGATCATGAAGTCTAAGTAGAAAGAGAACACAATATTCACACTGCTGGTAGCTGAATGTCCTGCACATTGAAGTCCTGGAGCTCCACAGAAAAGGGCCACCATTCCCTCCACAAGCACACATGGACAGCAGAGCACCTCTCCAACACAAGAGGTGTGCTGTGCAGGCAGAAGCCAAGAATTGTCCAGCAGGCAAATACCCTATACCTTACCCAAGGCTATGCTGAGGGCTCCCCTCTGTGCAAATCTCACAGCCCAGCACTTTCTTTTGAACTACAGATTCCTTTTCAAGAACCAAACAGGATACACAGCGATGTGGTTGAAACACATGGAGCACTTACTCTTTTCTCCTAAGAAGATATCACCAACTCCCCCCTACTCCTTTCTGTCTTCCTCTTTCGGAAGGTATCAGTAGACTCAGTGCTCATCTGAGGTATAAGAGGTCAGTTCAGTTTTCTGCCCAATTCAAACTCCTACCATTTTCCAGAAGAGCTCCTGTTAGATTACAGCTGGCATATCACACCCTTTCTGCTGATCCTTGCTTCTGGCAAAAAAGGAGTGATCTGAAGGGCCCCAGACAGCAAAAAAAAGGAAGCATGACAGCAGAGCTTAGAGACAAAATGCAGGCTTCATTCCTCCCACCCCAGAGGAGCTCCTAGATTGTTATCCTGTGTTGCAAGATCAAGGAGCAAATCCACTAGCTAGCGGCTACAGAGGACCTGCACAGACACATGGACTACCTATTTGTAAGGAACAAGGTACAGTTTGCCTGATATTGCACTGGTCTTGTGACACGTGAAGGGAAGGGGCTTCTCTGTGCAATATGTGCATTGTTGCACTGGAAAACCTGCCTTTATATAAATTAGATCTGTTGAGCAAACAACATTATTTATTTATTTTTTAGAAACATGTTAGGTGCCCTAGAGACAAATGTAATTCCAGTGGCTCACCAGGTGTTGCAGTCATTAGTCACCGTCTCTCCTTTGGCATATTCTCTTCCGTTGTGAAAACACGGGCATCTCTCAGGAGCAACACACTTGTTTTCGTGTTGCACCTAGGGAAAACACACAGTTTGTCAGCATGCAGGTCTGATGGTATGTGCCAGTACACAGAGGAGTAAGCACAATAACATGTGGACAAATAATAAAGGAAAGGATAGAGGAAATGGTTCGAGACTATCTGAGGTAAGAAAGGTTCAGCACTGTTAGTATTTTTTTCCCATTAACATAAATAGAACTATGGGTATATAAATCATAGTCTTGTTTCAGGGACTGAACACCAGCTTAAGCTGCTGGGAGAATAAATTAGAATACAGAAGAACTCCATGATGAGAAATTTCAGTTTGATCAAAACCAGGATAGCTAACCTAAATACGGAGAGTGGGTGAAGAGCACATGCTTCTCACACACAACAAACTGAAGGATGGCCTACCAGAAAAGCAGCCAGCTGCAGGGCTCAGCTGGGCTAACAACTGAAATACAGCCACTGAGGAGACAAGGAGCCACAGAACCAGAAGAACTCAGGTGCTAAAGAAGATTCAGTTGTCACAGACAATGCTCCCCCAAAAAAGCCCACTCCCATGTCTTGCCTCCTTTGAAAATTCTAGTAGGCACTGTGACTGGGAAATAGGTCATTATGTTCAGTCTACAATGTTTTCTTTTTCAATTTTACCCTACGGATCTTAGTTTTTCTTTGTAGAACAACAAGCCATTAATTCCACTTAAAACAAAAACAAAACAAACAACGAAACACAACCCCCCAAAACCCAAGTAGTGCCATTAAACTACTCATGTTTTTTTCCATTCCTTTTCTCTGTCTTTTCTGTGATTACTCCCTTTCCCTTTTGAAGACAGCCAGTTTTAGCATATCAAACAAAACCAAGGCTGGCTATGCTGTTTTTCACTTGGATGTAGGTCTGCAAAGCCAGGGTAGGTTTGGCTCATACTTCATGGAATACTGAAATGGAGAGCACTTGCCCTCCCTCTCATTCAAAAGTCACAAAATATCACCTTCCCACTTTAAACTCTTTCTGTAAAATCATTAAAACAGTTTCTTTTCTACCTTTAAATACAGGCCAATGAGATCAATGTAGTCTGAACGCCAGGTTAATAAAGTAGAATTGCTCTGACTTTTCCTATGGGGACCTAGAGCTGCCACAGGGAACTACTAATAAAAAGGATTTCACAGCCCAGAGACCCTTCATTCACATGCAGCTCCACATGCTCCATGGCTTATGGAGAGCTATATCATGCCAAATAAACTCACACCGATAGAAGCAAGATGGAAACAAAGAAATGCTTTTCTAGATGATAGAGCTGAGGCTCTGGCTCAGACTTAATCTCCACAAAGGGGAGAAAACAGGCCAGAGAGGACCATATGTTTCCAAGGCTGTTTAATTCCTTCCTTCCTGGTGGCATTCAGGAAAAAAACAATATATGACTTCACACTTATGGCTACATTTCTGATTTTTTCCAGTGTTCAGCAACACAGACCAAAGTAGACTTCAGGACTAGCCTCTGGATACAAAATTTGGTATTAGATTTGTGGTTAGTAAGAGGAGTATTAGGACATCTTCTACCTGCTCCCTCACACATTGAGACAAAGCTAGTCACAGCCTACCTTCAACTTTAAAAACTTAATAGACTGGTATCAGTATTTCCATCACAAGCGTGTGGCCACTGTGAAGCTACAGTGCAGCAACTGTTAATCCACTGACAAAGAGGGAAGACTACCTTGTCTGAACACTTCAGAGTGGGTGTGTGGGATTAAAGAAAGCTGGACATAAATACTCAAAGTGGACTTTGAGCAGAAGACTGATTTTTTTTGCTGCAAAACTCAATGGAAGATGACTTTGTTAATAGCAACACACAATTTACTGGTTCTTTTGACACCACATCCAAATGCTGGTATATCTGGCACCCTGATCATAGAATCATCAAGGTTGGAAGAGATCTTCAAGATCATCCAGTCCAACCACCTACCTACATCACCACTAAACCACATCATCCAGCGCCACATCCAGACTCATCTTGAACACCTCCAGGGACGGTGACCCCACCACCACTCTGGGCAACCTATTCCAATACCCAATAACCCTGACAGTGAAGAAATTTTTCCTAATGTCCAATCTGAATCTCCCCTGCTGCAATTTAAAGCTATTTCCTTTCATCCTTTCACTGTGGGCACAGCAGAAGAGACCGACCCCCAGCTCACTCCAACCTCCTTTCAGGGACTTGCAGCAGAGCGATGAGGTCCCCCCTGAGCCTCCTCTTTTCCAGTCTGAACACCCCCAGCTCCCTCAGCCGTTCCCCACAAGCCCTGTGCTCCAGGCCCTTCCCCAACTCTGTTGCCCTTCTCTGGACACGCTCCAGCACCGATGTCACGTGTGTTACAAATCTGTTGAGCACGGTACCACGTGGCATTACTAGGCCAGTGGCATTATTCACAAACAGCTGGGCTTCCTGTGGAAGTCTTTCAATCCATGAATACATGGCATTTAATACAGGAGATCTAACAGTCCTAGCTGCCTGAAGTGGTGGGAGGCACGAGTGTTGGGGAGGGAACCACAAGAAAAGACACAGGTTTGTAATGAGAACAGCTGCTGTTCAGCCCATCTCACACTCACACGACGATGCTCCTGAGAGTGCATCGATGGGATTATAAATAGTTGACTAGCTGATAAAGCTACAAGTTCTATCTGGGGATCTGACAGAAACATCCATCATTTCCTTGCTCTGTCTAATTGAATTAAGCTTTGACACATCCTCCAAAAGGAAGGACAATATTACAGATTTCAGAACTTTTAACATTCTTCTCCCCTAAACTCTGCCCTGATGAGGCTGAATTTTAACTTCCCTTGATCAACACAACTTTGATGAGCTGTCAAGGGAAGCTCAGACTCTTACTCTGTTCTTCCTGATACACCTGAGGACTTCAGCAGAAAGCCAGCCAGAGGTATAAAGGAGTAAGGGATTAAGTAAAGGAAGTGGGTTAGATTAGAACTCAATAGCTGACATGTTTTAACTAAACCAGCCTGTCACCGTTACTGTGCAGACAAAAACAAGCCCAAAACATCTTGGGACAGACCAGTCAAAATGTGCTGGTTTTACACCTGACTTCTCTTTCTTATGTTAGTTGTATGCTTCTTATGTTTGTTCTATGAAGCATTATCCTTGGGCAGATGCACAGTACCCATCTCCTCGTCAAAACACTGTCATGTTGTTACATAGGATAAGCCTGCACTGATGAATATACAACAGATCTAGCAAGAAAATCAAAATAACACCCTATTAAGTTCCTGCTGAAAACAGTTTGGAAGAAAAAAACCCTTCCAAACTTTTCTGATTAAAATGTTTACCTTTTTTTCTTTTTTCTACTAACATATCATAGCTTTATTTCAGCAGTCAGAATACAATAAAAAGTTTACTTTCAATTATAAACCTTAATTTTGATTCAGTTGTTGGAAATCGAAAAAAAATATATTTTCTAGTTTTGGAGTGTCTGGATTTTGTGCTTTCTGATTGTTCTGCTCCTCTTTTTCCCCAGAAAGGTGGTTAACACTCCATTTGTATATTTATTAATATTTTCCAATGGGAAAAACCTGGATTGCAGTAAAATAATCTAAGAAAGCATATTTTTCCCCACACTTCTGCACATATGTTATAATTTATCTTTTCTGCGCTGCAAAAGGGTGACAAGTATGGAGAATTTCCCATCCTCCAGATGATCAAAGACAAAAAAAGAAGAATTACTTTTCATGACATATTTAACATTTTTATTTCCAAGAAATCAAAACAATGTAAAATATTAAGTCAAGATGAACTGGAAAACTTATTTTTGTCTGCATTTTCTGACTAGGGAAATAATCGACTGATTGACTGGCAATTTCTCACCCCAGCAAGTTTTCTAATTCAAACCTAGGCAGCTGAAGCATCACATTCATGAACAATTTCTGACTTTTTTAAAAATTACTTTTCAGATATGCAATTCAATATTGGCAAGCAATTTGTGCCTAAAGATTTTAGACTACAGATTGCTCTGTTTAAGAATGATAAATCAGCTAACTGATTTGTAAATATCTCTTTATATATGTAGGGATAACATTGCACTTAATTACCTATTAACTGCTATCTGTATTTGCAAATTGTATTAGAGAGTTGTTTATGTAAACTGCATATCTTGAATTGTGATTCCTGATGGCATGAACCGTTTTAGAGAAGCAAAAAGATTAATTTTTTGGCAATAAATTATCCATGACCATTCATTATTTTTATATGCTGTTTTATCCAGGCAAAAGAAAAAAAAAATCTTCAGTAAAATGGCACAGGTTCTTCCAGAGCAATGATGTGTGAAAATATTTATTCCCGTATATGTTCAGTAATCTGTTACTTCCCACTGATATTCCTACAAACAGTGTCTCACCTCCATGAGAGCTTTTAAATCAAACAGAATTACAGAACACCAACAAGGGAGACTGACCAGTAAAAGAAATACTGATATGTTTTTCCAGTCCCTTTATTGCTGAGCCCGGTTGGTACAAGTCTGGAAAACACAGTCTCTGTGACTTTGCAGCACTTTCCCTCAGCGTGCCCAGAGTCTTTAAGGTAGAGAGAGGCAGAATGAAAAACAGAACCTGCTCACCGCCCCAAATCCTCCCATCTTTGGCAACCAATAGTGGGAGCAAAAAGGCTCATTGCAGAACACAGAAATAAAGAAAAAGCCTCCCTCAAACCATCCTGGTTAGGTACCTATTGGTGATTAGGAAGAAACTGCTCTTTGGCAACATCCAAGAGTGTTTGGCCACATTCCAGGAGTCCAACGCATGGCAAAGGGTACCCACATAATGGAAGCACCGAGCTTGATCCTGATTTGCATGGACATGGTTACACCAAAAATGTCTATACACTGGCTTCTCCCACCGTAGCTTTGACAAAGGCATATCTTGTCATTTTTATTCCCTGCTGGACGGGAAGCCAACGAGAACAAGCAATTATGGAGTTCAATGGAAGATTGAACCACACTGTCATCTAGTGGACAAAGAGATTATTTTAACAGTTTTATTAAAAAAAAAAATCCTGGGCCTGATTCTTGTATCTAAAACCTGGCAAGCCATCTTATTGAATTCAGTGGCACATTTCACACCTCTGCAGAGTTAAGTAGTTTCCAATTCCAGAATGCCAAGGACTGTTTCTCCTGGCAAGAATTTTATGAAGCAGATGCTTGAATGATAGCACCACCTAAAGAGAAAGAATATGAAATTTTATACTAAATGTGAAGGTTAATTACTAGGAAGTTGATTTGAGGTGGTTGGGGGTTTTTTCCCTCTTTTTATTTTTTTTTCCCTGTTGCATAGTTATCATAATTTGTTTTCTATCATCATCTGTAAAGTGTTCTTTAACCATAATCTGGAATTGAAACCAAACCCCAAGCCTCTTCACAAAATTCAGAGATCCGATTGTTATGTACAGAGGAAGACCTATTGACATTGAAGCTCTTGGAACTGTATAAGTACACAAAATTTTATAAGTTTATTTATCACATTACTACCTAGGAAAATTCTTCTCCAAAAGTAAAGACATTTAAAAAATGAAATGTGAAAACAAGCAACACTTGTTTTAAAATTGTGGTGAAAATTTGTTCAATGTTAATATTAATGCCTTCAAATTACGTTCTGTATCTTTCACTTCAGATCTACAAGATACTTCACAAGCCTGAGATTTTGTCCACAGCTGGCATTTTACTCTGCAGTAGTGTCTGTTCACATAAATGTGTGCTTATCAGCAAGATATGGTAGCAAAGTGCAAAAAACCCACATGAATATTAATGCTAGAAATAACTGCGTTATGAGAATTCTTTTTGTTTGTTTGTTTCCAGTAAGACAATGGAAGGGATTTTGAGAGAGAAAACACCTGTATTCATATAGATGTGGAAAAAACAGCACGCCTTTATAGAAATACACAGTTCCAGGGAAAGTTAATTGACTTTTCAATGGAGCTTAAACTAGCAGATGAAGTAAATTCATTCGAGCTGAAATTTAAACATAAACTCGTATCTTAACCCTGTAAGTAATAATGCACACCTTCATTTGCTAACAGTCAATGTCCAGTGCACATTAACCTGAGCCTGAACCTTGAGTAGGTGTAAAAGACTTAAAAAAAATAAAAAAAAAAAGTAGAAGTTATCTTCTGCATGTCTAGATTTCCTGGGTTGCAGTATTTGAAAACATCTTGCTTTACCACATGCCCCTCTGAGTCAGAAAACTGCACCAGCACATCTCTAAGTACCACAGGTATCAAATACATTCTCACAATTGTAGAGTATTTTAGCCTTCAAACAAAGACACAAATTCCTCTTTTTTCCAGCATTTATCAAGTACTTTCATCTGCATTTCATGAATTGAACTTCACAAAGTTCTTAATTCCAGCAGTATTCCTGGACAGAAAATTCAAAAGTGCCATTTACTTAACTTCATAGAGTGTACCAGGTACTCCACCTCTATCCTACTCACATGATGCCTGGGACTATGCCCCCAGCCCCCAGTGAGAATCTGTCTGCCAGAGAGTGTTGCACAACACTGAACACTGATGCTTTTTTTTATTGCTCAGAGAACAACAGCAGCAATCTGCTGTCTATTCTACTCCATCTGCTTTTTATCAGGGCTCTAAATTGACAATGAGTTCACAGTCACTGGCTTAGCAAATAACAATTTGCTCCATTTAAAAATAACTAAACTAATGATTAAATTTGAGGGTTGCAGGAGAACATAACCCTAGCTGCCAGAAAGCATCTTACCAGTGAAAAAAGCATGCTCAGCACACCATCTGCAACTCCAGGACACCCTCTGACATCACCTTAGCAAGTTTAGTGTCCCACATTCCTTCTCATGGGGAACTCTCCATTTATTAAAAGACATAGGAAGGCAGCAGCAGAGGTGGAGACTTGACAAGGAAGCAACTCTTATCAGCAGGAGGATCTGACTGGATGTGAGGTGTGGGGTGGGTATTTGTGGCATGGACGTCTGTGTACTTCTGTCTCTCTGACTAGGGAAGTTCAGCAAGACTGAGGAGGAATTTGGGAGGAGAGCTGAAGGAAGACATAAACTGGTCTTTAAAAAGTGGGGTTTGGCTTTTTGATTATCAATTATTATTACAAACTGAACTTTATCTTCTATGCAGACACACTGATATACATACTCCAAATCAGCAGCAATCTGGCAGTCAATACTTCACAACCGTGTATTTCCGAGCCAGAAGAAGACTACTGGTAGGAAAAATGAAGACAAGAAAACAGAGGAGCCTGCTTACCATCCCTTTTGGACAGCGGCATCCAGATATGCAGCCATGGCTGATGCACTCCAAGTCGTAGTTCTGGCAAGTCTTGGCACACTCTAACCCTTCAGCTCTTGGGTTGTTTGCAGGACAGATAAATCTTTCCATCGAGGATCTGCACACCAGGCTCCTTTTTACTTTAAAAAATAAATGTACAAAAATTGCAATTCAACATCAAGTATTGTTATCACAGTAGTTTTCTAAAGGATGGATCAACATTTTTATTAGAAAACTAATTTAGGATATAGATATAAGATATACACCACTATGCATGACATTGTAAAGGTAACAGTCCCCACTTCCCATGAGTGACCTCTGTTAGAAGGAGCTGCACAAGGGTTCAATTCCAGATTGAGGGCTATGAGCACACTTCAGTGTGAAGCATTTCAACCTGCAGACAATATACACTACCAATGTCAGCACAAAATCTATATTCTGAGAAGCAACTGCACCATGTATTATCATGTTTGGACTCACTTTCAACATGGAGTATAACTACATGGGTGACTGTTAGTAAAAATGTCATTAGCTTAAACACAAAATTTTCAAATTCTTTGAGAACTCAGGTTCTCGTAGAAGATCAGAATTTCCTAAGAAACTCCAGGTCATTAGTTCAAGCAATGTTAGAAATATGCCTCTCTCAGGTTTTGTAAGTCCTAACACACTAGCATCAGGAAGGTTATGTCTTCATAGCATTACAGCAAGAGTTTGGTAAAATATACACCCAGAAGGCTTCACCTGAAGGACAGTGGGAGCCAACCAGTGGCACTGTTACTGATGGTCTACAAAGACCCCCTTTCCCCATCACAATCCCGTAAGCTCCCCAAGAACCCAGACCACTGATGTCCTGTTTTTCAATGCAGTTCCTAGCTCTGCAAGGCAGTCACCAGTCACCAGAAAGTTTTACTGGTGAAATCTCTGGTGGCTGAAGGGCACACTCACTGTCTGGCAGCACTCCAACCTGCAAGCCACAAATAGCTTGGTCTGCACCAGAACAGAGAGCTTCCAACCTGCTATTCAGAAGCAGGAGGTATAAAGCTGGCTAGTTACTGATGTCATGTGATCTTCAGACAGCAACTGGGGCCTCAGATCACCACCAAGGGACCGCTTTACCTCTTTGCCTAAAGACAGACTGTGGTGTCTAACTATAATCCTGAGAGATGGGTCACAAGGAGACACACACTCTCCCAGTGCAAACATTTTGTTTCTATCCTGTAACTAAGAAATGGTCTGAAAAAGACTCATAACATCACCAGTCACTGCAACCTCTAGTACTTCTTCCCTATTCTAGATTACCAAGAGACCGAAGAGGGGAAAAAAAAGAAAAATATAGAAAAAATATTAATATTTTAAAGCATACTAACTTCTGGCAGATGGTCTCTCATCAGCGAAAACATCTGGCAGGAAGGCACCAGGAACTCTGTTTGTACTGCAGTGCATGAAACCATTTTCACAATAGCTAAGAAAAACAAATAGAGCTTATATTTAACAAAGTGACATTTAGCTTTCACTCACACTGTTGTTTTCAGACAGGCCCACAGGGAACTTGTCAGAGTATCAAAATTACACCTCTTACTGGGGCTGATCTGTTGCTCTCCATCCACGGTGCTTATCAACCTTAGAGGCAAACTTTCCTTAAAATAGTTGCCATGATATACTAGCATAGTAAACCAGTTGTATGCTTGCCCTGTCCCATTAAATCCAATGCATCTGCACAGGCATAAAACTGAGCAAGATAATAGTCAGGTCTGCAGTGGAGAGAGGTAAGGGAACTCTTAGTACCTGCAACTTAGGATTTCTGTGGTAAAGGAGAAGACTCTTCACAAAAACTGGGCTTGCCAGGAGCTGCCCAGCAATTACATTCCTATTCTCAGTGTACTACTACTCAATGTGACAAGTAGAAACACTTTTTAGTGTTTGTATCTTTGACAGAGGTAATTAGGTTTTAACATTTAAGAAATGTATCACAGTACATTAAAGTGACATTTTAAAAGCCTACGAAGTGGCTATTGTCAGCAATTAGACTCCATTTCAAACTGGCAGGAACTGTTCACGGAATGGGTTTTAGCCTTGCTTCTGACCAAGGTGGCACTTGAAATTATATGGATAGTGATGGAACAGCAAAACTCATCATTTGGTTTGTCGGAGGCAACACCTTGCCCTCTTTTAAACTAGTTTCAGTAGAGGTAAAGGAACCCAGGAACTGAACCAGTAAACCACTAGGCTATCCAAAAATTTCTGAGTCATGGCACACAGGGATGAGTTATGAACATTGCACTTACCACATGGTGTAGTGATCTGAAAAGATGTCCTCTGGCTGGAAGATCTCACCATCATAGTAACAAGAGCAGTGGGACTTTGGCACGCACTGCTCATGCTCATCCAGGTAGTGCCCGGGGGGACAGTAGCATCCTTCCACACAGAGTTCATCACAGTCCTCATCCGGGTAGGACAGAGATCTGCAGGTCTGGTTGCACGGCTTCCCACACTGTTGGTACACTTGGCCTTCAGGACAGGTCATTGCTGTTGAATGATGTGCACATCAGGGAGGCTGGCATTTGATCCACAACCAACAAGGAAAAGCTGCCTAAACCAGACTGGGAAACTGGGGATTAACATCTATTTACTCAATTTACTCATGATGAAGGCCCTTATTACACTGTCTCTCCCTAACTGTGCAGCACCAGTGAAGCCTAGGGCACTGCTTGTGTATATATATATATATACACACACACATATATATATACATATATACATACATATACACATACATATGTATACATATACACACACACACATATATATACTTATATATATACATACGTATATATATATATATATACACATATACACGCACACAAACAAAACCTTACTACATGCAGTTCAAAATAAATGTCAGGATTGGATTGCAATCCCTGCAATGGAAAACCACACACAAAATTTCATCCAGAATGGAAAAATGGGTTCTGTCCAACCTCTGTTATTACTTAGACCTACAAGTTAGGAGCATTGCAAGGCTCATGTACACATCAACACTTCTCTTCCTTTGCAACATGACTAGGGAAAAATTGGCCAAAATAAATGTAGAAATGTAGGTTTCTGCCTTGATAAGCAAGTGCTGCAATAGTTTAAAGCCTCATACCCCAGCAGCTCTCAGTGATTTCTGTGGAAACAGCTGCAATTAATGAGGTCATTTAGTGATCGTGGAGCCAAACCTTGGGTACTAACGATTTTTGATGATTAATTCATTTTTATGGAGACCTAATTATGGCCTTTGGAGTGATTTTGGCTTGTTTTCTAAAACTTACACTTAGTTCTACAGCGCTGATTTCAAGGCAATCTCCTTTGCATGCATCAGCATCAGCACTAGGTGGCAACTCTGACAACACATTTCAGAAGACAAGAAAATAAATTAGTATTACCAAGAGTTTTTAACAGCTCTCCTATTAAACAGGGTTTACAAAACCTGTCATTTGCAGCAAACTTCCAAAGCAAACGGCCGGAGTTGTAAGGTGATGAGGTAGGATATGCAGCAGAGTGAGGGAAGCAGCTGCAAACAGAAGTTGGCACATTTGTACTGTGCTAAAACCAAGATCAAGGGGTTACAGAGACAGCTCTTCCTCTTGTCATCCCTGCAGAATGATCTGATAATCCCTACCCTCTCTTCTGTGAGCACACACCCCTGGGAACTGTAACAGCAATGACAGTACAAGAAAAACTACAGCAAGGTTATACAGCCCTGCAGCCTCACCCAGCTGCTAGCAGGGCTGAGCTAACACTGAGGCTAACAAAGCAAGGCCTACATGCTAACCAACATCTATTGCCTACCTTCACAAAATTCTTCTGGAATGAGGAATTACTCGTACTTACTGAAGAGAGGCATGGTTGCACCAACATCTCCTCAACTTCTATTGAGGTACCTGAAGTCCCATACATGGCAGCGTAAGCCCCCGACTTGAGGATCCAGCCCTGAGGCATCTAAGGTGACTTGAAGCCTTCTTTAGAGCAAAGATCTCTCATATTTTGGACTTGTGCCCAAACTATTTAATGTACCTTTCCCAACACAGTCCAAGAAAACTACGTGTGTTCATCAACACAGCAGGCAAATACCTCCTAACTCAGAAACGGATGATAGATTTACTCACATTTATAAGAGTCTTTTGCAGCTATTCACACAACAGTGCTTCTAATTTACATAAACATGAATCTTTGCAGTAAATCAAATGCTCAACAGGCACAGCCCAGGGCTGAGGACCATTTTAAAAGTAACTTTCAACAACAAAAGCATGTGCAAGCAGGACAACCATGAAGCCTCAGCCAAAACTATGATTTGCTACACAGGAACCTTTGAAAGCAAGGAACTGGTTTGGCAGATCTCTGGCAGGTACACCAGTTTACTAGAGTTTCAAGATTCAGAAAGGATAAGACAGCTGAGCCCAACATCTTGCCCTACTTTCTAGTCAGTGGTAACACTCCCTGCCCACAGGGATAAGTTTGCAGTGGATCCCTTTTTTCAGATAAAGCTTTGTAACTCATCTTACCTGCCTGTGTGCTTCCTAAGATTTTAGAAACAACCTGTTTTTCCAGTTATACTACCCAATGGCACATTCATACTCTGAGTCCCAATACACTGCTCCATCACCTCTCAGCAACACATGGTTTTAACAGCAAAAAGCCAAGACAACTGACCTGGGAGGGGACTTGCCAGCATCACTTGTTACTGGCTGCCAACTGGATTTAACTCCATTCACCACCACTCTTTAGGCCCAGCCATCCAGCCAGCCTTTCACTCAGTGTTTTTATATGCATATGCATGAGAAACAGCACTTCACAGTATGGCTTATCTGCTCCTTTCAAGCAGCATGAAGAGATTGGCTCTGTTGCTTATTCACAGTGGCTGCAGAGGTAGGAGTCAGCTCTTAAACAACCAAACTGCAACTAAAATAATTTCAAAGATGTGGGAGATGAATCTGCTTGTTAGCTTGACATGCAGCAGAAATGCTGTGCTATACTAATGACTTACCTCCCTGCCACCTACCTACTTCAAACCAAGCAAACCGCTTCTGTCAAGTCATTTCCCAAGAAACTGAATCTCCATTGACCAAGGCAGGAGCAGAGAACTTGCTCATTGCACTGGGCCATCAGCACAAATTACACAACCTGCACATTCACGTCTTAAGCCCATTAAAAGAGGGATTGTTCTCCTTCATGTGACAGGAGATGTCTGGGGCATCAGGATTATTTAATGGGGGCTGATGGATCTGCAATCGGGGAAATCGTCACTTTATGAGAGCATAAAGCGCTCTGTAATGCACAGAGAGGAGGAAGCAGCTCTGCACTATTAAAGATTAATTGTGAAAATTGACTTGTTCAATTACAGAAAGAACGATGGTGCATTATCGCTGCTCTTTCTTTCAGCCTACAGACCTGCACATTTTTAAAAGGATTTTTATTACATTACTGTTCCACTATCTGAACATTTACATAAATTAGGTAAAATATTATGAAACCATGCAGCAGTTTAACATAAACTGGTTTTGTTCTCATTCGCAGTAAATACTCTCCAGTCTCCAGAAGCTGTAGTCACTGACCTTAAAAGTACAGATCCTACCAGGTGGAAGGCCAGTGACCCCTCTCTCTCTCTCTCTTCTAGTTTCTACACACTCAGTTTATAAATGCTTTTCCTATCCCCTGTTTGGGAAGAAGTAGCAGAACTGATTTGCAGGGCTGCCAAGCATACATGCTTTTTTCCCAAAATTTTCAATTGTCTTCTTTCCTTAATAGCAAAGTTGTTCAGGAAAATGGAAAAAGCATCCATTTCACAAATATTTATGGGGAAAAGTGTGTCTATGTTCCATTGCATTTCCATTGCAGTAGATTTTTTCCTACCACATTGACCTAACAGAGAAAGAAAAGAAATAAAAGATGTTGGCTTCTTCTGCTCCAGCTTCTTATCACTTTGGCTATTAAACTTGCACCGGACTGATCTATGCAAAAACATCCTATTCTTTTTGTTACCTCTGTAACCCAAACCTGCAATCTGAATTTTTGTTCTACCCTCTTGCAATAATTTATCCATTAGACTGCAAGCTTTTTAACCAGGGTTGTAATGTATTACAGGTGTTATCCTGCAAAAAGTCCTCAGAGGAATTCAAAACTCAACTCTTGCTGACTCTCATAGGAGTTAAATGTCTATACAAAATGCCACAAAGCTCAGCCTAGCTCAGTGGTGCCACCCACTGCCTGTTGATCAAGGTTCAGGACCTCACCTTGAGCCAGCTGCCATAGCATACTAGAGTTTACAAGAAGGAAAGGAGCTCATACATGATTAGCAAAATGATGTTCCTCCCCTAGTTGAATGGTGTACACGAAATGGGATCTGACATAGATCTGACTGTATAGACTCTGCACTGACAAACTGCTAAGAGAGATGGATGCCAGAGAGGTTGTGGGATCTCCATCCTTGGAGATATTCAAAATTTGTCCAGAAAAGACCCCATGCAATCTGCTGTAAGTTAGTCCTGCTGTGAGCAGGGGTTATACTAGAAGACTGCCAGAGGTCCCTTGTGATTTAAGTTTGTCTATACTTGTATGATTCTGTTCTACAATACCACTTTAATTGAAGCCTTCATGCTTCCTCCAAACCCTCAACTTCAGCTAAAGTCAGGAGTCCCTGGTGAGGTCAGGAGCTGGGAAGCTTGGGCCTTGAAAGAAGGAGGCACCAAAAAAGCAATTCATACATTATTACAAATCACTTGGAGATACTCAGAAAGTTTCCAGGTGAGTAGCTGAAACTTAAATGCAGCTGAAAATAGAAATTCAGTCCAAAGGTCTGCTGAGGGATGTCAGCTGAATGCTTCTCTCCCCCTGTGCTGAGCAGTCTCTGTGAACAGTTTTTGCATCCTTGCTAGAGTGGAGGAAATATATACTCTCTCATCATTTTTCATAAGAACTATTTGGCACCTTGCAGAAATCATCTCATTCTAGATTTCTTATCTGACATTGCCAAGAAATGCATTCGATTCAAGGAAAATAAGCAGGTTTTAGGAGCACTTCACTTACGGCAGAAATCAGGTGCTCTCCACTGGACAAGGACACTTTTCCTAGCACAGGCTGCTGCATAATTAGCAATAGCAGCACACAGACAATCCTTGCCATTGGAGCAGGAGCAAACATCAAAGCGACAGTTCTTCACATAGGGAGTGGGACTGACTTCACGGTGACAGGGTTCAAATGCAGACGACATCAGAACTGAGCAGGAGTCCTCAGCGTATTTGGCTAAAAAGAGAAAATTATATGCTTGCACTGAATCAATCAATGGCTTACAAGAAAATCTAGAAGAGCCACAGTTAGCATTTTCTTTTTCTTTTGTAAAAACCAAGACCCAAAAAAACCCAGACAGAAGAATAAATAGGACGAAGTAGCATAGATAGCATCATAGCTCATAGGTCATGAGCTCCACCAAAAGAATAATGTTTCACTAGTAGAACAAATCAAGGGAAAACAATACTCTTATGTTAGCATTACTTTTTGTGTTGTACTTCCTTTTACGGGCCCTCTGCTTCCTGCTGTTTTTTATATTTGCAAAATTAAACCTTCTAGGCTGCACCACACTTCACAAAACACCAGTGCTGGCTCTGATCTACAGTCACAAAATTTTTTGTGTGCTTGGTCCCCCCAGAAATCAGAGCTTGCTGTAACACCTGGGACAAGAAAACTGCTCTGAGAATTTCACCCTCTGTCCAACCAGGACAGCCAAGAATTATGGAGGGAAAGAGGAGGGCTGTCTGTTGGCATGCGGTAAAAGAAGAGAGACAAGGCATTAGCAAAAGTGTATAAGGGGACAGAGGGGTGAAGAAGACAGGCATTTTGTCCATTCAGAGAATAAACATAGTATTGCAATCACATGTAAGAGTAGTTTCAGTGGTCTACCTCTGACTACAGTCCAAACTGAACAGCAAGATGATCCCACATTACTGATTTTTGTTTTCAGTTTTCACAAAACATTACATTTTGCTTAGGAGGTCTGCAGCAGTCAGTGTCTCTCTCTGTTCATTTTTTGTTTTGTTTTGTTTTTAAACAGAGGTTACTGCCACCCCACTGGTAATGTAAGCAATACTGGCTTCTTCTTGTTGCCTTTATTTTTCCTTTCTTTATTTTTATTTTTTATTGTTATGTAAAACAGAAGATCACAGTTTGCTGCCCATATTAATTTTGGATGGAGATCAGTACCTAAACGAGGATTTAGGCTGCAGGGATCACTGTCTTGTTTTAACAAGTCTTGGCAGTCTGCATTGAGTTTCCAGGAGTTTCCAAAATCTTCCAGAAGAGCTTCCACCATGCCAGAAGGTGTAAGGAAATCATCCCCTTGGTTACCATTGTAATTTCCACATAGCCCGCACATCCTTTCAGAATAGACTGGAGATAGCTGAGGAACACAACATTAGGTCAACCTTCAGAATAGGACACCACTGTACAGCAAGATTTTCTAAAAATTGAACCTTTAACAATCATAGAAGTTCTCTAATACACATTAAAATACTATAGATGCAATCTCATTGTACTACAGTTTCAAACTTCTAACAAAAATTATTAGTAGCAGCAGGACAATTTTGGCACAGTACAGGGATAACTTCAGATGGTAACTGAAGGTGACTAAAAGAAAAATGCCTTACTTCTGTGCCTTGATCAGCACGCCAGCTTAGTCTTTCCCTATGTTTCCCCTTCATTCATATAAATGAACAGGGCAACAACGGGTTGTATTTTTTAATACAGTGAGATGATTTCATTTCCGAGGGTAATTTAGGAAAAGATCGAGCACCTTAAGCCATTCACATTTTAAAAGAAAATTTGAAGATGAAGAAAATTTAAACATATTGCTTTGTCACAATGTCAGAGGAGTTGTTTTCCTCAAGATTAAGGACCATTAATAAAATAAGGAAGAGACTACTACCCCTAAATCTACATTACCTCACATTAGAACTTCCTCCTGCCTAAAGAAATTTCTGGCACACTAAAAGCAGCATTGCAAACAACCCACACAGCAGATGTACTTTCCACCTTGCCTTATCCTTACTGCAAATCAAGGAATATCTGAAATGGGACCCTGAACTTGGAGGCAAGTGGGGAAATCACCTAAGCAACATCTGCAACACAAAGGCGCCCGTATCTTTTATTCTAGCAAGAAATGTCAGCTTCTATTAGAAGTAAAGATCACCACAAGTACTACCAACTGTGCTCAGGAGCTGACTCAGTGCTTTAATGCTACAGCTGCTCTCTGTATGCATTTAATGCAGTGCTACGTTAGTCAGATTGGCAGAAATAATCAGTGAAACAGGACCAAAATAGCTAGAAAAACACATTATGAAGAAAACAGGTTTTCTGTATAATTACAAATAAAATCATTCTCCAAAATATAACCTGGTACTACCCTCCCTTAGAACACAGTGGTCAGAGAGTAAATATGAAGCAGCGAAAGGAGTAACCATGGATTATTAGAGGACACATATCCTTATTACTCTGATGGTCAAGGAAACTACTTTTTCATACTCTGCAGATGGACAATGACTCATGCAAATCCAAATTCTGATGTATTTTTAAGTGGAAGCTCAAATCACAAATATCAAGTGGTCACAGAAAGGGGAACCTTCTTGAGGAACATAGAAAGAATTTTTACCAGAAGTCTGGCCAAGGTAATGGAAGTGTATCACTTCCCCCAATTGTCAGAAATACTTGGCAACAGGTCAGTCTACAAATCCAGCATAATTTAACTCTCCAAAAGCAATTAAAAAGATGTTTTAGATACCCAGCGAGAGAAGGAGCTTGGAGCAGAACTGCATAAATGCAGAAGATTGGAGAAACTTCCACCGCTTTTATGGGTAGAGCATCTGGAGCAGAAAATTAGATTTGTTTTAACTGTAAGAAAGAATTTGCCAGGCTATACAGGTCTCTGACCAGGCAGAAAAATACTTCTAATATTGAGGAAAGCCAAAACTTCTGAGATGTGTCAAGGGACTGAACTGAATTATTCTCAGCTCCAAAACAACTTCCAGGACCCTTGGAGCACAGAGATACAGGCTAGATCAAAATGACAACAAAATCATGGATGCTTTCTGAAGTTATTCTCAACTTTTCTTCTCTGTTGTCTTTCCAAGGCTTGTACTCACTTCTGAACAGCTTTCATGAACCTTAACACTGTGCCATATATGACATTTAAGCCAGATTTTGGGGCAGATGAGGAGAGTGCTAAAGCAATGCCATGGTTCAGAGCTCTCACTGCTTGGCAGAAACACTAACCTAAGGAACACTGGCTGTCTTGGCAAAACTCTTCTGGCTGAGCAAACCCACCCCACACGGGGCCCAGCTGCAGAGCCCCCATTACAAGTGGGGCTCAAAAGCAGGAGGGCTGTGGTTAAGCACCCATCCATACAAACACAGCAGGAACAGGCAGGTCCACAGCAGCCCAGCATCACACAGGAGCACGTTGTCCCAACTTAGCACCCATAGCCTGCAGGTCATCATACCAGGAAGCAACACTGCAGGTAGACTCACAGCCCGAGGGAGTGAATACACCCTCGGGGACAACACACGCAGTCCCTGAGACCTACCCATGGAATGAGAACAGCCTCCTGTAGGAGGGCTATAGCTGGAGAAGCTGTGATGATTTATCAGCTATCAAGGAGACTACTCCATAGCAAATAATCTTCTCCCCTTCCCTCACTGGCTTTTCTGTGCTGCAACTCATTCTGCAGCTTACAACACATGCAAAAAAAAAAAATTTAAAAAAAAAGTGGTTTATGGATTTATACAAAGGTTTCTGCTGTTGCAGCTAGACTGCTTCCCTTACAGCTCATTTCTTTTAAACCTGGTTTGGGTTTACACTCTGCTGCGGTCTGCAGCACAGAATAACCCTAATTGTTAATCAAGGGTGACTTTAAACATTCCTCATGGTAGAAGGAGCATGCAACATATCTTGTATGAGTTAATTGATTTTCCCTGGAAATTATGAGTAACCGTGTCCCTGGGGCCATATTCTTCCCTTATTTTAAGTCATATGAATCCATTGCTATAGACAGGACAGTCAAAGCAAATGAAAGCAAAAATCCAGTTTGGGGGGTATCTGCTGAACAAAACACCAAACTACTCATGGTTAATAATGGTTGACACTGCACAAAAAAGAAAGGAAAAAAAAGCTACCAAGCTGCTGTAGGATGAAAATGTTTGTTTCAGGAATACAAAAGGACCTGTATATCGCTCCAGGGGTAGCAAAAGAGAACGGAATTTCAAACATGCAACACAAAGCAATTTCTCACTTCAGACAAGAAAATCTTTGTACATGTTTGGGTGGGACTAGAGAGAGGGCAAATAGGCAGAAATAAAAGAGACAGCAGGAACGAGTACCTTCACTAGGAGTTCACCACGACCGTCCCAGTCAATCTGCAAATCTTCCCCATAGGTAAGGCGAATTGAAGTCCTCACTGCGCGCTGGATGCGGAGGTCACCTTAAAACAACCACAAAGTGTCAGTGAGTCAAGCCAGGATGCAGTGTTTCATTGCCTGGGACTGCTGTGTCATCCTGAACAGGCCAACAAAGTGGGTGCCACAGAGCAGGGGGCACACAGGTCTGCCAAAGCAAGGGGTGCCAGCAAGGCCCACTGCACACTTCCCAAGCTTGGTGCCTGCTCAGCAGTTTATAGCTGGATGAACTTGTCCATAGGCCCTGCTTTAAGGCACTCAGGAGCCCTAGGAGAGGATGTATGTGCATTCTGCAAAACCTCAGGCATTAACTGTGACATTTGGCAAGATAACTGGAGGGATTTCAAGCTTCTGGAAAAAAATAATAATAATTTTAAAAGGCATAGACCAACAGTGGTTTTCAGGATCACTCCTCTCAAATCCAAACCATTTTAATTCTCCTGATTTTAGAGAAGCTGAGCCAAGGCGCGTCAGCTGCATGGAGAGAAGCTGGAATGACAGAGCTTCTAGAAGAGGCTGCAAGTAAGATTTTGGTATTGAAAACACTTTTTGATTGAACTGGGCTCAGGCATGCCAGAAAACACTAGTAAGTAGGACCCCTTCTGTGGCTGGCTGGAATTAGGCTATGCAAACACACCTTGTAGCAAAGGGATGTGTACGTCTTGTCCATTCAGTGAAATTCCTCCTCCATGTTTCATTTTAATGAGGCTGTTGTCCATATCCCGGATTCGGACAGAGGCTGAGCGAGTGCACACGGCATCAGGATCATCTGCACACTAGAGAAGGGAAAAATTGCCTCGAACCTCAAGCTTTCACTTTATTGGTAACTTAGCCCCAGGGCCCTGAAAGGCATTTCAGCATCTAATCTGGGAGGTGTTAAATGTCCCGATGGCTTTATGGATCTAGTTTCTGCATCCCACAAACACCAGGCTGGCAGCATTTCTTCCATTATCCCGTTAATCACGCACCAGGGAGCTATCGGCAGCTCCTCATCTCAGAGCCTGGAAAACAATCCACAGGCGTTACCAGGAGTAGTCCATGCTGGTGACCAGTCACCAACATCCAGTCCTCCCAGCTACTGCAGGGGCAGAGAGGGCACGCTGCCCCACACAGCCCCTCAGCCTGGGAAACAGCTGGGCAGCTCACACTGCCCAAGACACTTGTGCCATTTATTTTCCCCGCCTCTCAGTTACGCAGATGAGGAACAGGGACTGCAGGCCCCCGGGTCTCCTCTCTGGTTTCGAAAGAGAAGTTTCAGTGGAAACCTGTTCTGTGAGTTCCCAAGTACCAGATGACCTTAGAGCTGCATTATCAGAGCTTTCTAATGCAGGCTAAAGACGTAGCTGGTGCGTCACACCCTGTTTCTCCAAAGCCTGTGACTTCTCTGTTACTTGCGTCCTGTACCTCTCTTTCCTCCTGCTGCCAGCCAGGCTGATACTCCCCTTCACTCCTGTCAGTCTCCTGACTCCATTGTACCTCCCCCTGTCTTCAGCTCCTCCGTCCCTGTCCCCTTGACTCAGCACCCTTGTTAGTCTCCAGCTTAGTGCACCTATTCCAATTAATTTCATGACCAGGATAACCTCCCTGTGACACCCCCTCTAGGGTCTCCTTCCCTCCCCATGCTGACCTGGCTCCCTTCCCTGCCTCTCTCCAGCCATCTCTGCTTGCTGACCTCCAGCTGCCTCTGGGGAGACAGTGAAGAAAGTCAGGACCTGCTGACTGGCTAGTGAGCAACAGAAATCACCAGCCAAAATGACTGAATGGAAAGCAACCAAGGTACTACTCTACCAGGGCACCCTACTCGGTGTCTATGGCTTTTTGCTGGGCATTAGGGAGGCACTGGCAGCCTCCAGGGCACTCTGCAGAGGCGCACCCTCATCTGCATTTGTTTGTTCAGCTGGCAAAAGGGCGGTGAGGGCTCAGGGCTCGCGCTCCAAATCTCATTACGAATCTCAGTCTCCAGGTAGGCTCCTGGGAATGGCAGCGAGGAGAAGCAAAACACTTATTAACTAAGGAGAAGGACTGCATCTGTTATTTAAACTAATTATTTCATAGGAAAATTACTTTTGTTGGCCTGTGCATCTGCAATTCATATCATACTCCCACAGCCCTTCCCACTCTCTCGAGCACGCACAGAGGAGCACACGCTCCAGCCAAGGCTGCTGTTACCTGCACGGTCTCGATGATCACAGAAAAGGAATTTTCCACGCAGTCCTTAGCAAATAAGTACTGACAAATCCCACTGAAGGTGAAATACTTGTTGTCGAAGGTTTTGAAATGAGACTGGCCTGTGACAGAGCACTCTCCTGAAAAAAGCAGAGAGCCATTAATCACCTCAGTGCAGGCTGTGAGCAAAATCCTGCCCATCCCCCTCAAAGCCATGAAGGCGGAAGAGCAGTCCGGTGCAGCAGGTTGTGCAAGGTCCGGGTCCCCTGCAAACCAGAAAGCACCAGTAAGATGCTTATCTCACTGTTTATTCCTGTATGTCATTACCAGTAGTAACAGTGGTGCCGAAAAAAATCGGGGACTGTGGTATAAATCACACTCAAGGGCTGAAATTCCTGCCTACAAAAAAGCCTATGTAATGTTTCAAACAGAGGGTCATGAGGACATCAGCAACAGCTCAGCTCTCTGCACTGAAGCAGATTTGGTTCTCCTGTAGTATACACTTCAGTGGCCCTGGAAACTCAGTACAGTCACCCAAGCTCTCCACAGGCTAGGCCATACCTAGTACCTAAGCTGCTGGTGGCACTAACCAGTTGTAAACAGCAACCCACACTCTCTTTTATATAGGAACTAAGTTTCCCTCTTTATACAACGGGGAAACTGATGCACAGAGAGTGTACTGGCAGAGACTGCCTAAGACTGGCAGAGCTAGGAAAGGTACTCAGGATCACCCAGCATCAGTAGTACACTCCACACACTGGACAACGTTGCCTCTTTACCCCTGTGCAGGATCTCACAACATCCTGACATAACGCACTTTAAATCCTCTTTTACTTAGCCCAGAGGGGCACATCTGCACCCATGGAGCTGGATGCAGGATGCAGGTGTTTCTACAGAGCTGAAAAATCACAATGAGACTTGTTGGACTCTTGCTGCTGCTCTGCTCTTCTCCTGCAGAGGTGCACCATTCTCAGTCTGTGTTTCACAGGTGTGTCTTTGTAGATTGTGAGGCCTCTCATTGTCTCTCTGTTGGTGTTTTTAGAGCATTGCAGTATGGTTTTATGAAGGCAACAGCATCTGAAAGCCTTCTTCAAAGGCTTCCTTGAACATAGCACCAAAAAAAAGTGCTTATTCCTTTGCTGGGCTGCCTTGAATACCAACAAGTTATTCTAACATTAAAAGTAGAAATGCCTTATTAGAATGAAGAGCTGGAAGACAATCCTGGCTGGAGTTATTGCAAGGGCAGAATTTATGGAGGACTTTACTCTGAACCATTATCTTAATTAACTAATAGAAAGCTAAAAATAAATCCATAGTTACAAGAACTGCATCTAAAGTTCTTACAGAAAAATGCAAGACTCTGGCTTGTCCATCCTTCTGCTATGAAAAGAGGGTATTTAAATACATCAGCATCTTGACATGTTTTGGTAAGCTGTGTCCTTTCATTTCCAGGAAGGCAGTATTCAGATGCCACAACTAGGACTTAGTACCCTGTTATGCTGGGGCCTCTGCAAACACATAGGAAGGCTCCAACTGCACAGAATTCTTTGAACAGAATACTTTCATATGAGAAGAGATGGCCCACTTAGAGATGGTCCCAAAGAAAACAAGGTGGGCAGACACTTCCATGTCCAGAACAAAATTTAGGTGCTGGGCCTACACTAGCAAACAGCTGACCAAGGATGGAGAAAGGTTAAATGTTACATACTGGCAGGTAAATCATGAGTTATTGTCTCTCCACTGCCTTTGAATCCCAGAGAAGCTCTGTCTAATGAACATCAAATGGAAATTTCCCTCTTCAACATATTAGCAGTGTTAACTGTCTTGGCCCAGACCGTGTTAAAGAACAACAAAGATACTAAGGATTCCCAGCCTTGTACAGTCCTAAGAAAAATCCAGCACTTGATGGATAGATGCCATCCCCTGGAAAGTAAGGTGGCTTGGAATATTTTGGAAATCCTATTTTCTGTCCACTTAAACTTGGGAAAAAGTAAAACAAGTGTTATTCTATTCAACTTCAGAGACAATTAACTGGCTATTAGATTCAGAGAGCAGATTTAAAGAAAACAAGGCATAACCCACTATATTACAGGCAGTTTGATTTCCAGGGCGTTCTCTGTAACTAGAGAGGACAGGTTTGCAGCATGGAGAGCTAGGCACTGCTACCCCAGGCAAGTCCCAGCCCTTTGGCATTGCTCCTAGAAGGGAAATTTCTTTCCTGCAGCAAAGTGTCTTCTTATGGGTTCCTCTATCTACCCCATTTGGTGTAATGCATCCCATGAGATTTCCTGAAACCTACTGCCTTCATAATTAATTTAATTATGATATCAGCTTGAGAGCTTCTTGCCAGTGCTAGCCAGCTATTGTTAGTTGGCAGACATGCCTCCTGAAGCACTACCTTCAGGTGGGTACCCAGCTTTATCACCAAACTTCTAGCTAGGTGATTCATTCCCACAATATAAAATAAAGCTCTCCTGACAAACAGCTTTGCAAAAAAATAATGGAACTACTTTGAGTTTATGTCAGTCTAAGTACGTAAGCTTTCTGTGACACATGATTTTATAACTATTTGTTGCAAAAGAACCAACCAACAATAAAAATATGCTGTAATATTGCTTCAAATGGAGACAAAACAGGATCGGTAACAATATAAACTTGGCTACCATTCCTATCAAGTACTGTTGCTTTGGGAAGCCTGGCTGCCCTCCCATTCAGTCTCAGTACAGTTTGTAGATGTTAGCAGGCTCAGGTACAACAGTTGCACTTATGGAACCTTCAGTCTTGTACAAGCCTAGCTGAAAAGTGACTTGCATATATTGGCTGAAGGTATAAAAATAAGCTGGTCTTCTTTTTGACTTGTGCTCATTCTGCAGAGCTTCCCAACTCATAAAAAGACAGTAACGCTATGTCCTCTCTTGCACAAAGCTGTATATTGATATCTGTTTGAAAGCCTCAATACCAGGCTTATCTTCAATTCTATAATCACTATGAAGGAACCATGGCTGGGGTTGAGGATAAAAATTTGGCTCACATAGTATTCATTGCAGCCCAGCAAGTAAGGACACTAAGAGCTATAACCGAGGTCAAAACTGATGTTAGAAAAAAGACCTATTTCTCATTTGTACACATGTTGCTGCCTATTAGCTAAAAGACCTACCAAATCATCTGGGGTTAGGTCCTTCATTTGGCATTTTAGACAGTGAGATTCCCTGCATTTGGAGACATCATAGTGAACACCTTGAGCATGGGGTTTCTCACAGGCTTGCTTGACATAGCTCACTAAGAATGTCACTTCTATTTTGAACATATAAACTTTGATAGCCATTTAAAGATAGTTGTACTTCTAATTTATGAGGACTGCACAGTCTCATAAAAATAAATAAATAAATAAACAAAACCCCCAAAAAACGACAAACCCAGAAAACCTGCTCTTTCTTTTCCTGTGCTGCCATAACCATAGCCTCTGTTCCTTTCCTTCCACTCTCAGTTTCCAAAAGCAAGGAGAGCAAACAAGATAAAGAGGTCTGCCATCTCCCTGCAGACTCCTGTGCATAACGCAAGCAGAGTCAAATGCTGTTTCAGGTCAAGCAGGCCTTCCCATGGCTGAACACAGTGCAGGAACCAAGACAGGGGATGGGCCACAGAACTAGCAGGAGGAAATAAAGAAGGCAGCACTTTGCTGGCCAACACATAGCATGAAAAGTCACGTCCCCTATGTGGGCAAAAGACTGGGACAGCAGCCATCAGTACTGGTGAGTTTGGGGGATAAGTAGGGTAGGGGGAAGGGGGGCAAGAACACCTGCAGAGCTGCCTTTTCAGTCTGCCACTACCAGGTAGGGTGGACACCTTCTCTCAAGGGCAATAGCTTCTTCATTTGTCACAAGACCTATAGAGTCCAAAGCCATGGGGGTATCAAGAGTGACCCAATCTACTCCCAGTACTTCAAATTGTCCCATCAACTAAAGTATGCTAATTCAGACAATCAAACAGGGAATAGCACCTGGTCGAAGAAACCCAGCAGTGTTACTCTACCTGAAAGCCCAATCCTCTGAACATGCAGACCCTTATATCTTGGTAAGCTAAGGAACCAAAAGAGGAATGATTCTTCTCACCAAAAAGGATTTTTCAATGCTACACAAAAACCATACAGCACAATGTCTAGCTTTTCTCACAATAAGAACTTAGAAGTACGAACCCATGTGGCTTGCATTGCAGCAAGCAAGTAAGAACAAAGACAGATTCATTTTTTGTGGGGAAAAAATATAAGTGGGAGGCATGTAGGCAAGGCCTACTTGTCAAAACCTGAAAAGAGTAGAGCCAACATACCTGGGCATTCCCCATTGCTGCAGATCCAGGTGCCACGTCGACAAATGCTAGGAAACATACAGCAAGTTAGGCAAGAGTACATGAACTCAAATCTTCTCTTGCAACTTTTTCCCAAATAATTGAAACACAGGCCCCTGTTTCAGGGAAATTAGACCAGCCCCCAACATCCTTTCCACCTCCCATAACCTCATTTCTTACCACATCCATCCCTTCTTACCATCATTCAACAGCAACTGCTGGTAGCAAGAGCTAGAATGGTCACAAAACTCAAGAACTTCTTTTTGACCCTGCCGAAGCTCTGTGTTTAATAGAGTTTTCTGCTACATTCCACTGACATGGAATGAGTTTTAAATGCAGTTCTAAAGGTATGTCTCTTAATACAACAGAATCGGAGGGGAAAAAAGTTTGAAGGGATCTCCAGAAAAATCATATATTACAACCCCCATCTCAAAGAAGAGAACTTCAAAGCTAGATCAAGTGGCTGAGGACCATTTGTCCATTTGAGTTTAGAAATCTCCAGGATGAGGTCCCACAGCCTCTCTGGGCAGCTGTCCCAGTGCTGCACCATCTCAAGGGGAAGAATTTTTTCTTGTGCCTAAGTGAAATTTCCCTCACTGCAACTTTTGCCCATTGCTTCTTGCTCTTTCACTGTTTGCCTCTGAGAAGAGTTTGGACCTGTCTTATTTTAAAACCCCCATTAGCCTTCAAACAAATCTATTTCCCTTTGATTCTCCTCTCATCATAACCACCCTTGCTGTGCTCATCTCCAGTGTCTTCCACAAGACTCACTCCTGTCTGTAGTTCCCTTTCTTGCAGTGGGGCCCCAGCACTGGCTACACTACTCCAGTCATGGCCTCATGAGTTCATCACAGGAGAGCAATAATCCTCTCCTTCACCAGCCAGCTAGACTTCTGCTAAAGCAGACCTCCATCAGTCTGATGGCACACGGCAGACTTAAGCTCCTCTTGCTTAGTTTCCCTTTCTGTGCAAGTTGTAAGCAGGTAGATTATCTCTGCTTTAATGCTTTTGGATGACATCTCTGCTTTTGTGCCATCCCCCATAGGCACTACTAGCAACATGCACTGACAGTGATTGAGATAGCTGTCATCCTCGGGTCTGTGGGATACCATGCCAGTCAATCCTAGAATCTCCAAAGTCAAGTATGTTTCAAGAGATGTTAGAGTCTTCTTATTCCTTTAATTATTCCAGCTCTTGAAAACCATTTGTGGGGAGTCAGTTTACTGAGGATGGTAAGGGCAGAGCCAATGGAATAACATTCTCCCCAGCAGTATCAAATCTGAATAACAGGAAGCAACTTCTAACAATACAGTCTATCAGGCGGCACTGATCTCCCAAGAGCAATACGGTCAAACGATGTGGCCAAGCTCAAAGCTGCAGAGCACTCCAGGGAAAAAGGCAAAATGCTAGTGTCATGGTTGGTTCATATTCTGTGACATGTGGTGCAGGTAATGAAAAACTTCTGGTTAACAGGGATGATGCATAGACAGTCTTTCTTCTGCACATGGTGGCCTTAACTGTGTCCCTCCTCTGTGCTCTAACTGGAAACATCTGGGCACAGAGTTGTCTGAACTCCTTCCACAAATATGTTCACACTTATACATAACCAGATTAGGAATAAGTTACTCATTCCCCTTCCTTTCTTTAAACAGATAGCCTTCTCCTTCAGGCTGGCATTCATGAGTGAAAGAAAAATCATGAGCTATGCAGCTGTGAAGATTCATTAGCTTTTGCGAGAAGCTCCAAGGACGTGCCTGAGCTAACTCCTCTTGGAAAGAAATTGAGTTTAGAGGTTAAATAAATGTAGGAAGTCAAAACACCACTGCTGACACTAACCAGATATGGGAACCTGCCGGTCTGTCTTATCCACAGGAAACAGGTAGTTCTCTACTGTTGGAAGGAGTATGACCCTCACATTGTTCTATCAGATCAAATATCCCTTTAAAAGCAGAGTTGATTTTGTCTTTGTGAACAGCTCACTTCTTGGAAGGGGCTGGCATTTCCGATAAGTGAACAGGTCCTTTGCCAATGAAAGGAAATTTTTTAAAAGGAGAGTGAAAGATTTCTAGAAAGATCATCTAAAACAGTCACTAAATGGTGTGCAGTACTATCTAGAGCAACAGCATTTACCATGAGTTGCAGTCCTGGGAGATGGTGAAGCCAGAAGGATAATGTTTTCCAGAATGGATGCAGGAGCAGTCCGAGGTTTCAATGCAGTGTTCACCATCAAGGAGCTTCCCCTCTAGATAGTTCAGGTAGCAGCAGATACACATGCCACACACACGCAGGGAACATAAACATAAATATGATTACATTTTCTAGTTCTTCATATACTTTGGCAAGACTTCAGATGCATTATTATCCACAGTTAGTCACAGGCAACAATAAAAAAGAATGAGGCTTGCCAAGAAGCCTCACAGGAGCTGATGTCTACGTTTCTTCAAATGCCACCTCTCCCTCAGATGTGCTTGAACAGAGTATTTCTGGTGCTTCCAGAAGAGCTCTTCGCTTAGCCAGTCCGAGTCCAAAACACACATACTGGAACATACATGAGCCAAACACAGGGAGCACAATTAAGCTTGATCAGAGTTGGTCTAAAAACCTGACTGTTTGAAAACTACATGCACTTTACTAACCACAGAAAAGGGTGTCCGGACAGGTTTTGTATTTGTTGTAAGAGGACAGAAGAGGAGACAAAGTAGGGAATGAAGGAAGAAAGTTGGACAACATAAAAGTCTAGCAGACAGGGTCTGACAGAAAGAAACATTATCATGTGGAGCTGTGGTTTCTCTTTTCAGCTTCTGCAGAAGCAAAAGGTGAAAGAGCTAACTTCCCAACTTGGATCCAACTGCTGAGGTTTCCATATTACACAACTATAATTACCTATTCTATATATAGACTATTTTCGTTCGCAAAGATAAACGGGGGCACAGATGAGTTACAAGACATGTCCAAGATTGCACTATAAACTAGTAGTAGAAGAAAGGACAAGTTTTTTTCTCTAAGATCCCCGTGTTTATAGATAGTTGATACTTCTCTGCTGCTGTAGAAAAAAAAGCTGCTATAGAAAAACATTCTGATTGCTGAAAACCCATCTCCCTCCTCTTTGAAGGATTACTTCCAATTGATTGCAGAGATTTTGGCCCTTTTCCCTAGCAGCAGCAGCCACCACTGACAGTGAGACAGAGCTAAGTCCCCCTTCTCCCATTCTTGCCATAGAGCTGCCTGGAAAGCTCTTTGCTGTTGAGAAAACGCTTCCATTGAGGGATACTCATAACAAGATCTGAGCATTTAAGAGTGGTGTGGCTCTCCAGAGAGCACAAGAAAACAGAATGCCTGCCTTTTTTTCCTGGCAATAGTAATTCCATTTACAGCAATTAAAGTAACTGTGTTG
Organism: Aegotheles bennettii; assembly: GCA_013398125.1. Taxonomy (NCBI): domain Eukaryota; kingdom Metazoa; phylum Chordata; class Aves; order Caprimulgiformes; family Aegothelidae; genus Aegotheles; species Aegotheles bennettii. The sequence continues at coordinate 604,685 of VZRW01001679.1, forward strand.
TGCATCTAAAGAGAAAAAAACCCACAACTTTCACTGAACACATCTTTTTTACACTTGGAACACTGGAGATGGTACACAAGAGATGGTGTAATGCTCACCTTAAATCCCAGATTCCTCTATTCATCTGTGAGATACTTCTGACTCTCTATGAAACTCAAAGTTCTTCCCTGCTGACTGTGCACTAAATAACAGTAAGTTTTTAAGTGCTGATTCTTATTTATTTTCATAGAATAGTTTCGGTTGGAAGCTAGAAGCTGGAAGTTTATAATCCCCCTTGAAAGGCCACAATTAGGTCTCCCCAGAGCCTTCTCTTCTCCAGGCTGAACAACCTCAACTGTCTCAATCTTTCCTCATAGGAGAGGTGTTCCATCCCTCTGATTATTTTCATAGCCCTCCTCTGGATCTGCTCCAACAGGTCCATGTCTCTCCTGTACTGAGTTTCATGGACTTTCTTCTATCCATCTACTTGTTCCTCATGCAGTACCCTTTCTGATGAGCTCCTGTTTCTCTGCTCTTCAGTTTCTGTCCCCTTTTACCTACCAAAGGAAGAATACTTGTGCGGCCAGTGGATTCATCTTCTTCAGCTTGTCCCAACACTTCCAGGACTGCACAAATACAATAGCTAGGTCCTTCACAACAAAATAAGATCCTGTGTCTAGTTACACCACCTGTCTCCCTCCATGTACACCTTCCCAAGTCCTGCCACAGAATGACAGCTTTGAAACTCCAGTAAATAAGAGACTGGCAGCTAAACAGGAAAATACTATGCTGTGACTGACTGGGAATGTTTTAGAATGTAATTATTGATCCTTCGAACAAGGCTGACATTGTCATCACTGCCTTGTTTTGGAAACTAAATTATGTCCTCATAACTTAACTTTCATCACACTTGGTATTTTGTACAGGGGGACAGTAAATAACTCTATGCATTCACACAAAGTCCAGATTTGAAGGATGAAATGCAGAGATAGTCTTATTAAAAACAAACAAAGAAAAAAATCTCCTCTTGCAGTTGTCTGAAGTACAATAGACAGAAGAGGGAGACTGTGAGAAAAACCCAACTGTGGTGATCGGGCTTCCCCCTTTAAGCCAATCAAATCTCCTGTATGAATGATTCAGTAAGTGAAATTGTTCATCTGAAATTATTAAGATCTTTGGAATTACAGCATAAACTCTACATGCACTGTTTTTCTGTAAGAAACTCCTTCAGTACATTCTCTGCTATTTCTTCCTCTAACTGGATGCTTCTAACCAAAAGCAATTCAGAAGGAATCTACATCAACAGTAAGTGGTCCCTCACCAAGAAAGAAAGGCGATCCTAGAGTATTGGAGGGTGCTGATTTTCACAGAAAATTTTACTTTTTTGGTTGGGTCTGAAAAACAGCCCTTTCATGGAGTGAGCATACAGACAGTATAGAAACTAGCTTATTCTAGGGCATGGTCCCAGAAAAGAGAAATGTTTCTGATTTCAGGAAAATTTAAGGGAAGACACAGCTTTCCTTCTTCTAATAAAATAGGTGGTATCACTGCCAAATGTTTCTCTGTAAATAACCCAGTAAATAAATTACCAGGGCAGCTGCAGCCATCAACACATTGTCCATGACACACTTCATTGATATTAAGGCTCTGGCAGGTTTTGGCACAAGGGGATACACATTCCTTATACTCCATGCCAACTGGACATCTTGGCCCTGAAACAATTAAAAGAAATTAGAAATGCAAATTCTTCAATAACTCTTAAATAAATAAATTCCTTATTATCAAAGGCTGAACCACAGAGACACCAAAAAGGTCATATCCCCTCCAATCAATTTCTTTTTCAGCAGCAGATCATTTAAGAAACACTTGGTTTTCAGTTTGCTGCAGTATCATCATCTGTCAGGTTGTGTAGTAAATACTTAGAGGTTAAAGCGTATTTATTTTCTAATAAATCAAGTCTTATTAACTAAAACCAAGTGCATGAAGAACAATTAATCATGAAGGGAAGTTTTTACAATAATCTCTAAGTAATCTGTATAAATAAATGTGTTCTCTACCTTTAAGCTACGCAGTTACTCCATTCATTTGTGAATTTACACTGTTTTGTGTTTCCAGAGAGAAACTGGGAGACAGTTGAGACTCTGAAATCCCATCCTTCTTCCAGAGAACTGCCAGTACAGGATAACCCCCATGCAGTGGTATCTTTACTGCTGTCATTATCTAGGCTAGGCTGTTATGCAAGCACTCACCATAGCCATCCCTTCATTTTACTGCATAGATGTACCCCACAATACTGCGTGGGCACAGAGTGGGAAGAACAGATCAGAGCCTGATCTTTCCCAGCAAATCCTCTATTGAAGGAGGTGGGAGGGTAATGAAGGAGCAGTCTTGCCCTCTATGGCTCCAGGCCTTGGGAACCAGCTCGCACTAGAACATTGTGCCCAGGTCTCCCAACACAGCAGAGCATTCCATGCCTCCAATACAACTACCATTGTCCTCTCCTGAGAAAGCATCACAGCACAGATGAAGGGTGATGGAAAATAAAGCTCCTGCTGTGGCCGCAAGCCACTTCTTTTTTTCCCTGACTCAGAAAAACGTGGTTTGTGAAGTTGAGGGTTAGAAATGAGCTCTAAAACTCTTGGGAACAGGGAGGGGTTAATTTCATTTATGGCTTTAGTTGGATTTACTGGCAGCCCTAGCAAAAATGGGTTCTCTGGCTTGCACTCTGAGCAAGGAGACAAGTTTTCATCAGATCACTTTTAAGGCCCAATGAAAAGGTAACAAATTACTGCTAGAAATAAGGCTTTCCTCTGTTGTACCATCACTCAAACAAGTGGTTCACAATATCTTCCTGTCCTAACCATAATCTGAAGGCAGTTTTCTCCAGTGGTGACCAATAGCAGAATATCTTTACGAGAGAATAAAGTGTTGTCAGTACAAATCAGTCACATTACCCCATAAAATCAATTTACATAAACATCCTGAGAAAATTGTCCTTCCTGTGTAATGTAAAAAGCATGAGAAAAATAATTGAGAACATTATATTAGAGGATTGATTTTTTATTATTATTCGTGTGCTGCTGTATTTAACTGTGGTTCTCCTGTGGAAGTATATGTGCATATCAACGCTCAGTGCAAACATGACCTTTCCTCTAAAAAGGTAATCCACCACAGCCAACCTAAGCACTTCCTTGTTGCAAAATCTTAGCAGAGATGCAATCAGGACCTCTGACATCAGAAAAATGGGGCTAATAAAAGCAGTATTTTAAGATGCAATCAGGATCTCTAACTTAGACAAAATTTGGCTGAAAGAGCCAACATTTCAATTTCAATGTAATTGTTTCAAACAAAAAAATGATCAAACAATTGTCTTTAGCAAAGAATGTTAAGGAGAGCCTTTCACAAGGATGCTGACTTGCAAGTTCAGGCTGGATAACATCACACATATGAACCGTAAGTGAAATAGTTCCTAAACATCCTACTCTATACCTTTGTCCATCAAATAAGTCTTCACTGACTTTGTATGCCAAGATGGGATCTTCTTCATATGTGGTTCAGACACACCTGCCTGAGGGACAACAACTTCTAGGAAAGGTGATGGAGAGCTGAAAGGGGAGTGAGCAAAGGCACTACAGATAAATGGAAGTGACAGGCACTTCGGATTTTAACCTAACACAACTGAATCAACCTGAATCAACATCCTTAAAAAGCACTAGTTGCTTTTAGCTGCAGAACATAAATCTGCAAGACAGGCATGATCTCATTTGGGATAAGCAGCCTAGGAATAATCCTGTCAGCTTACTGCATGAGCTCTCTTCAGGCCAGCCATCCAAAATCACTCCTTCATGAGCACAGCTTCTTGTGTAATCAAGGAACACTGAGCAGTGACAGTTCACACCCTGGGCACAGGCACAGATGTCTCTTTCACAGAGATCAATGTATGGCTCTGGATCAACTCGATGGTGGCACCGGGAGAAGGTCAAAGATGTTCTTAGCAGCTGGCAGGTTTCCATGACGCCCTGCATGACAAGTGAGGAACAAAAGTAGAAAGAAAGAAAAAGGGACAAAATTAGTTACTATAGTCTCAGGAAGAAGGGAGAAAACCCAACTTATCCAAACACACTGACACCACTGTTGTTAAGTAACACCATGGTTATTATTTAACAACACCACATAGTTAAATAACATCATAATCAAGAGCTAGTAGGGAGCTACATCCATTTATTCACCACATACAAATGTACACAGAGGTATGTTAATATACTGATTATTATAGAGTGTCATATAAAAACTTCTTCACACGGAAACATGTCAGTCAATTGGTCAGCAAATGGAGGGAGGCAAAGAACTGCTTCCTACCCAGTAAAGAATCAGACGGTGCCTGGAGTACCAGTTAGATATGCACAGAAAGGGAGAGGAACTTACAATTGAGGTACTTACAAGATAAAATGACCCAAACTATCTTTAGGATAATGAAGGAACAGAGTAAGTTTCACAGTGAAAGATCAAGTCTCACTGGAATCTGAAGAATCAGATTTGTTTCCCATTTCTGGCCACATATTCCTGTCACTCCTGCTGGCTTGTCCAATGCACAACAGGTAAATTTAACTCAGACAAATGGCAGAAAAATAACCCAGGGAAGAAAAGTAATTGGTTCTGCCCTTCTCGTGAGTTAAATCAGCATGGTGACAGCTAGTGTATAGGGAGGACTGCACAGTGAGATGTGTGGAGAGGGTACCAAGACCTCTCTTTTCAGACAGCTGAAAGCTAAGATGAAACTTAGCTGTATGTGAAACAAAACCTAAGGAAAACTTAATTTATGGCTAAGGCCTCCAAGGGAGGCTCCCAAATAGACTTTCTCTTATATATGCATTATGTCACAGTTCAGTAAGTCTAAGGTCCTTAATGCAACTTTCTGAAAGGATGACAGAGTTTAGATAAATAGAAAAAATAATTTTCTGATACAACTCCAACACAAACAGTCGAAGTGTAACTTTCTTCTACTTATTTGTCAGTGTTTTATATAAGCAGATGCAACCATGCTGTATATTTCAGGAGTAATACATAATGGTTGAGGGGGGGTGTTCTTCAGAGTAGCACACAGTAGTGATGAATTACTCTTGAATACCTTAACAAGTACCTGAGACAACAGCACATACAAGTTGCTATGCTAAAAATAAAAAAAAAAAAGGGAAAAAAAATCGTTTTCATTTTATAGGATTAAAAAGGGGAGAAAACACCTCACAGTATACCTGTATAGGAAAACTGCTGAGTAGAGACTTTTTTTTTCTAAAGGGTGTTGTGTCCAAGTGATCAGCTAAAGCTAGTACATGTCTGAACCAAGAGAGAACTTCTTGCTTATGAAAACAGACAAACCAGAAATGTCTGGCCCATTGGGAATATATTCAGAAGTTAGCAAAGTGCTCAGTGAACAACTGCGTACATGAAGAGGTTTTGAGCTTTCTGAGAAAGGCCTCAGGGAACTTAAAGCAATGCTAACTGACTGCCATTAGAGAGCTGAACATGATTGTCCTCCAGAAAATCGGCTCCAGCCTGGAATAATTCTGATGCCCAGATGGCAGCCACCAAGCTGAACCTGCTGGAAAAAAGCACTGGAAGGAAGGGAGCAGGAACTGCATAAATGGTGGTTGGTGCTGCTCTAAGACCACACAGAAGTACCAGAAAGATGAAAAAGTGCCCTAAGGGTGAATGTAACAACAACAGAAGCAGCCAAAAAAGCTATTAAAGGAGAGCTTCGAGATGAAACTGATATAACCAAAAGTGATCTCAGAGCCATTCAGAGGATGAGCAGCGCAGCAACTCCTGGATCAAAGCCTTGATTCAGATACTATCAAACGCAACAGAAAACCGTATATGCAATAAGCCTATGTAGGGGCTGTATTTATAAGTTTTCTTAATATGGTAATGGCCTTGTTAAAAAGGTAATACACCTCAGCTGTTATGTTGCAATAGAACTCAGGCCTGTATCTTCCACTAAACACAAGGTAACGGTAAAACTAGTAGAAACAATCTTTTATGACCATTTTTAAAGAACAGTAAATGGGAAACAGGAAAGTGACTTAAAAAAAAAAAAAAAAAAAAACAAACCCCTTTTTTTTTCTATAGTGTTCTTTGGGTTTTGTCTTGTTCTATAACAACATACCTAATGACTGAGCTCTAGCAGATTATCAAGAAACCAAGCAATATATGTTAGAAATATCTTTCTCTCTAAGTAAAGGTTTTTCAGCCATTCAAATTGCTTCAGATTTTCCAGTGAATTCATACACGAAATTGTAGTTGAAATTTTCCCATTGTTTAGACATATCTCAACTATTGTGATGAATTAACAGACCTAAGCTGAATTATTGTTAAATCCAAATAGATACAAAACAAAAAAAAATTTCACCATGAGAGGAGTCAAAGATGGAACAAGCATACAGAGAAGCTGTGGAACCACCATCCTTGGAGATATTTGAAATGTGAGTAGACAAGGACCTGAGCAACCTTACCTATGATGGCCCTGTTGCAAGCAGGGGGTTGGATTAGACAGCCTCCAATGGTCTGTTACAACTTAAACCATTCTGCAAATTACCTTTATTTTCTCTCCTTTCTTTAAAACTTAATAGTCAAGCTGAACTAAAAGAAGTTCCTTAGATTAGAGGACAATGCACATAGGTGATGAGCACCAGATATCAGCAGCCGCAACCACTGCTGCAGCATGCAAGCTCACGGAGCAACAGTCCTGGAACCAGCTCCACACAGACAAAGGAATACCTAAAACCAACAACCAGGGAGTAAAGCCTCATGCTGAAGCAGTGTTTAGAGTACAGGAGGCTGTCAGGTTAAAACTATCAGAACTGCCTGAAGCATCCGAAACACAGGTGAAGGTCTTCAAATTTCTCCCTTGACTTCCGTGTGAGTTCTATTTTAAGTGCTTCTTTAAATGGGCTGGTGGTGTCCTGGCACTGCCAACCCTTAGCAACCACAAACTTGCTGACCTTTTTTCTGCCCCAGTCCCACCACACAAAGCTGTAGGTGGAATTTTGCACATTCTTTCAGTTTCTGTGGCATTGCCTTCTGCTGCTGCATTAACTGCATTTGTCTCTTGCTTAACAATTGTAATTACAGACATATAACCTAAAAAGTAACAGAAGAAAGCAGGGACACCCTCTTGTTCCCTTGAATGTAAACCCTGTGGTATATAGATGCACAGAAGTGTTTCTCCAGATCATTCAGGAAGGATATATTTGGTGCCATAATTGGGTATAGTTTTTCAGAATACATCTGCTTTTAGTTCCCTCAGGGGGAGAATGATTTAGCCTCTCATCTTCCCAAGAAAAAGCATCCAAAGCCAACATGTTCAGTACACCAAATGCCGTGTGTTTGAGCAAACAGAACAAGTGACAGAAGCCATTTCACTTGAATGTTGATTCAGCTAACCTGTGTATTTCAGGAGCAGAAAAATGAGGGGTTTAGATACAGTGGGCCTCATTTTCACTCTTAAAATGTGTTATAGTATTGTATGTCCATGTCTTTGCTGGACCTGCTTGTGACCTCTACCATTACAAATTATGGTCCAAAAGCTGAAAACCTCTCCCACTTCCTTTCAGACCTGGAAAAAAATGCTATTTCTTTATGGCATATGGAAGTGCTCCATGGCATATGAGTGGAACTGGTTCTTACCAATTGCAGCAAGAGATGAAGTTCAGCAAGAGCAGAAATTAGTTGAATTCTAATTTCAGCTTACAATTTCAGTCACTTTCACATCTAACATGCTATAGGTATAACTTCCTAATAAGAAATTAAAAATAGAAAGAATACAGGGAACTGTGGCCTCCATGCAGCATTTCTATTAAATGTGAAGTCTAGAAAATAAAGGTAACATCTAAAGATGCAGAAATCCATTGTAATGTCTTAAAACATATATATTTTTGATTTCAAGGCTGCCTCATAACCACAGTTATCCACTTCATGTTATACTTCAAGATTCATGCTATCTATAGTGTTGATCATCTGAGAGGCCATTAGATTGCAGTACTTCAATGGACAGGTAGCCTAAATCATCACATCCAAGTGGTGAAAAAATGGATCAGACAACACAAAGACTCTAATTCTTTTTGGTAACTATTTAAACAGCAGCCAGAAAAGGCAAGCCATGGTTTAAAGGCTGAAGCTCCCTCCCTCTACCACTACCCAGTTTGGCAAGCTCTCCATATCACAAGACAAGGTAGCCAACAGGCAGCTCCACTGTGCAGATGTCAAGCTGCATCCAGCCTTAGGAAGGGAATACATGCACCTGAACAGAAACCAGACCTGCAGGCAGAGCAGTAGTCAAACACGTGTAAGTGCATATGTGCTTTGGAGGTGGAGGGCAGGGAGGGGCCCAGAGCAATAGGAGGGCAGGCATGTGAGCAGGGTCAAGACCTTCAGCTAATACACGGTGCCATTAATCAAGACAAGAGCTCTTTCTTATTAAAGAACATGAAATTCTCTGTGTATTCTATGTTTTAAAGGTAAAGGAGCAACAGGGCTTTCTGGCTTCACTGCATCTTGCAAAGAAGTCAGAAGCCATCTCTCCAAGGATGCTGTTGGAAGAGGGGGGCGTGTGGCAGAGAGGGCCAAGAAAGCTGCAGATCTACCCTGAGTGGGGTGACGGGGGTGGGAGGAGAGCACTGAACCAAAGCTGCTGTTTTTCCCACCTAGCAGCTGACCGCCTGGCAGGGAGGGAGCCTGGGAGACGGGGGAGATTTACATTCCTGAAGCTGAAGCAAGCAAACAAAGCACACTATTAAAAAGCCCTACATTCTTCAGCAGGCACTCATTTGGCTTGACTTCTATTAATAGCACTATGTTTATTCTTGCACAGTGAATAAATTAAGCCTGTGAGCTCATGAACTCACACGAGAAAGATAATTACATGCAGTTTGCAGGAGACCAAACTTTATCCAACAAAGCATCAATTTTCAACACGATCTGTAAAAACTCACATGAGTTGTGGTCTATCCATCAGGCAGGATTTCTTCCTGCACACCACCCCCTGGCCTCTGTTGCAATGTTGACATTTTCTAAACATTAAACATGCCTGAACAGATAAAATTCCAGCAGCCACAACCACTTGCAAGATCCAGTCCTGCTCTAGATCTGTAACTGGGTTTAAAATGCAGTCTTAGCCCTCAGCAGGCATCTCAGCCAGGTTGAAACCCTTCATGCTTTGGTCATATCCTCGGTGCTACTGCTCAAGTTCATTCAGTCCAAACCCCAACAGAAACGCCCCACACACACCATCTCTCGAGCAAGAAGCATTGGCTGAAGATCTCCAACCTGAAATCCCACCTGTATTTCCTCAGCCAAGTTTGCAGGCTGTGAGGCTGAAGCTACAGGGGCACAAGCATGCTCTGCTGAACTTCAGGAGATATCTAATACAAACATCCCCATTCTAAGGCTAGGTGGAACTGTAATTAGTCAGAAGTTTGCAAGCTTGACTGAGTCTTAGTTAGTTTTTTCCACGTAACTAGGAAACCAACATTCAAAGTAGCTGTAGAGCAGATATGTTCCAGGAAGTGCTACTACTCTTGAGAAATAATTTGAGCCTAGTTTAACAATTATCAGTCTACAGGACTTGCATAGCAAGAAACGTAAGGGGTAAATTTTGGCTTCAGTTACTCTGGTGTAAATCTAAATCTGGCTCCCACCAGATAATTCTGATTTACAACAGAGTACATGAGATCAGATGCAAACCCTCCCTGGGTGAAGGCTCAATTTACCACGACAGTCATAACTTGTAATACCCCACACCATCAGTATATGAATATTTATATTTGAATAAAGCTACTTTCCTCCCTGAGCTGGTGACCATCTGCGTGTGTGCACCCTGTGTCTAAAGGAAACAAGGAACACGTTCATACTTATAAAAGAGAAGAAGAAGAAAGGTTGATCCAGCAAAGGGCGTCACAGAGTTGGCTGAGCCAAGCAGTTCCATGTTTCTTCAACAAATCACAGGTGCTATCTATATGCATAACCAAAGGAACCTCCTCCTCCTGGCAAGGGAAATCACCTGGTGGTAGGGAGCCTCTGCAACATCCACAGAGAACATCTCCTCTGTCAACAACAGCCTGGCTGAATCATCTCCCTGCTCTGGTGACTCCCAGGTATATGAACTGCAACATGTCCACAAATACTATTTGTGGTGGTGGTGCCTACAGAGGCTTCAGAACTGATGCTTCCCTGCTGGCAGAATCAGAGAGGGAATTAACTACCTCATTCTATAGGCACCACCTAAACACACCTTTCCCAAGTAATACCAAAGTTTCTTCAGCAGCAAACTCACACTTCAGGCTCAAATGAGCTGTTGGTATCTTTTGTTTATCTGTTTGATGTCTGTGTGTTGGGTTTGGGAGTTTTGGGGGGCAGAGGAAAGGCGGTATATATGTACTACAATTTTAGAAAATATAGCAACATTCAGTGTACAGTAGGAGAGAAAAATTGCATTCACTAACAGGTGAGCAAATTGTTCCTTTCTTAATACCGCAGTAAATAAGACATCAGTCATAACATGCAACCTCCAAAGTCACTGGAGAAGGAGCCATGCACCTTGTTCCGGTACGGTGGCAAGAGCAGTGCCCAGTGTAGCTATTTCAGACCACACTGCACCTGTTTTGGGTGTCTGAGGTATCTCCTGCACCTCGCATCCTAACCACTTGCTGAGTGAGGACCACATTAGGAACACACATGGATTCAAAGAAGCATTTGTGTTCTGCTAAAGGGCAGGCAAGCTGCCTTCAGGTAGGGGAGGAACAAAACCAGAATGGTATCTTGTGGAACCAACCTTCTCTGCAATATCAGATGAGATGTTGCAGGTGTTGCTTGGAGTCTGCACTCTCTTGCACTGCTTGTTTTCACTGTGCAAAGCCCAGGAGTTTGCAAAATCGTAACTGTTTCTTACAAGGGTTCCTGTGAAGAAGAGAAGCACATGGCTGTTCACGGGTTTGAGCAACAAGTGGTCATTATTGGCTACTATCAGAGTGACAGCCTGGTGAAAGCTGTTATTTTTAAAAACATATTGACTGTAGAAAGTCAACTTTCGGTGATCTGGATGGACTCCTGCGAAGGACTTCTCTGAGCTCAAGGACAGACTAAAGCCTGCAGAAGGCAGCTTCCAGCACTTCTCACACCTGCATGAACACCGTAGGAGTTATTTGCTGGTCAGCTATAATATGTGGAAGCCTAAGCGTGCATACACACTTTCCCACTATTTAAAAGTTGTCAACAAAACACGAGACATATTAAACAGGCAAACAAAATGAAGCTTCTCTCCTTAACCTGGGGGTCCTGCTGGACAGGAGGATGACCATGAGCCAGCAATGTGCCCTTGTGGCCAAGAAGGCAAATGGCATCCTGGGGTGCATTAGAAAGGGGGTGGTTAGTAGGTCAAGAGAGGTTCTCCTCCCCCTCTATTCTGCCTTGGTGAGGCCACATCTGGAGTATTGTGTCCAGTTCTGGGCCCCACAATTCAAAAAGGACATGGAACTGCTTGAGAGAGTCCAGTGCA